>OZ018318.1:180883999-181040999 GCA_963969495.1 Ceratothoa steindachneri | reverse complement strand
ACTTCGATAGTCGGTAAACTCATGGAAAGCATCATGGTGGACAAAGTGACGTCGTATTTAGAGTCAAACCTGCTACTGAGGAGTTCCCAGCACGGCTTCCGAAGGCAACGGTCATGCCTGACGAACCTTGTAGAATTCTTCCACTTCGTTTTCAGTGAGCACGATCGGGACAAGGCGGTGGATGTAGTCTACCTAGACTTTCAGAAAGCCTTTGATAAGGTACCACACCGCCGCCTTCTCCGGAAAGTGCGAGCGCTTGGCATAGACGGAAAGGTAGCCGGCTGGATCGAGAACTGGCTAAGTGGCAGACGGCAACGGGTGGTGGTAAATGGACAGTCTTATGAGTGGGTGACCGTTACTAGCGGGGTGCCTCAAGGTTCTGTCCTGGGACCACTACTATTCATCATCTACGTCAATGACATGGACGGTGACATGGTTGCGAAGATTTCCAAATTTGCCGACGATACCAAGCTTGGTATGAACGTTGCAAAGGATGGAAATACTGCCCGCCTGCAGGAAGATCTTGGGAAGATTGGGGAGTGGTCGGACACGTGGCAAATGCCTTTTAACGTGGGCAAATGCAAAGTGATGCATATCGGCCACAGAAACCCCCAATCCCAGTATATCCTTAAGGGCACTGCTATTGAATCGAGTGATACTGAGAAGGACTTGGGTGTAACAATCACTAGTGACCTCAAGTTCTCGAAACAGTGCATTGAGGCGGAGAAAAAGGCCCAAAGGATGCTAGGCTATATTAAGCGCCAGTTTGGTTATCGGAACCAGGAGATTGTACTGTGCCTGTACAACTCACTTGTCCGACCGCACCTGGAGTATGCCGTACAATTTTGGAGTCCTTCATTGCGAAAGGACATCGCGAGATTGGAACGCGTACGAGCCAGGGCAACCAAGCTGATTCCCTCTATCCGACATAAAAGTTATGAGGATAGACTAAGGGAATTAGATCTGTTCTCGCTGGAAACCCGTAGACTGCGTGGTCAGCTCATCGAAGTTTTCAAAATACTTCAAGGGTTCGACAATGTTGACTACCGGGATATTTTCACACTGAGTGAGAACAGAACGCGCAATCACGGCTTCAAACTTGAACTGAAGGGTTACAACCGCGATCTGTGTGGAAAAATTTTCACCTACAGTATCTGGGGTAAGTGGAACGCACTTCCAGTGGAAGTTGTCAACAGTAAATCTGTTGACCAGTTCAAATCAAGACTAGACAAAGTCTTGAAAAGTGGCCGTTTATGGACGCAAAACAATTGAGCAGCCATGTGCCCACTCAATTGCTAGTCCAAAGGTACCCTCTTTGAATGGACCGTAAGGTCTCCTAGGGTACTTACTTTCCTTGTTACTCCTTGTTACTCTCTCTTTCTCTTTTTTTTTCTCTCTCTCTCTCTCTCTCTCGTCTTTGATCCCTCCTCAAAGCTTGACGTGTTTTAAAGAGCGCTCGCCCAATCTTATTTAATTCAGAAGTGATCTACTCATAATTAGTGTTGTTTCTATTTGTTTCCATTTTTCATTTGTTCTTATCGTGTACCCATACTTTTGTTTCATTCCCCTTGTGACCTTATTTATCCCTCAGACTTAGTTATTTACAGAACCTTTATTTTCCGAGTTTTGTGAAATTTTCAGATCATTTTGGCTTCTTTATTCATCCTCCCGTCTCCTGAAGAAAGCTAAGTTTTTGTTTTCCTTTTTATTATTATTGTCATTATCATTAATATTATTTTTTGACTGGTTCTTATTCACATATTCTATCTTTCAATTCAGTTATTTTCATACCGCTGTATTTTCTTATAACTGACTTCACCCAAGGGAGATCTTGAAACGCTACTTTGACAGTTTTATTGTCTTTATCCGGCTTTTCGAAAGTAGCAGGAAGCTCGGGATTTAACACATCCTCTCTTTCTCCTCTCCCTTTAATCCACTTTATATATATATATATATATATATATATATATATATATATATATATATATATATATATATATATATATATATATATATATATATATGTATATATATAATATATATATATATATATATATATATATATATATATATATATATATATATATATATATATATATATATATATATATATATATATATATATATTTGTATACAGTAATCTAATTCGCACTTTGTTAACATGCCGGGGCCTGAACGTTTAAAAACTGTTTGTCCTAAATGCGATTGTACACGCTGGGTTATAGATTTTAAAGAAGCGAGCTATGCTGCCATAACCGACTCATCTATATGCCTTTTTTGTGAGATTAGAAACGAACATAAAAGGGAAACAGACGAACTGAACGAAACTATATGCGCGCTTAGAAAGGAAATAGCCGAGCTTAGAACCCAACACCCTACAAATGCGCCCGTTACTCCTACCAGTGTTTCGCTAGAAGTATTTACTAACTTAGAAAAAAAGGTCTCTTCTTTGCAGGAGTTCATAGAAAGAAATGTTGCAGTTAATAATCCCAAGACTAAAACGACAAAAGAAAACCAAATTACCACAAAAGGGAAGGGAGTACCATCTCGGCCAGCTAGCAGTAAAGTAAACATTCCTATCAATAAAAATAACTCTTTTCAGCAGGTAAAAAAAGGAGCAAGACCACAGCAAAAGATGTTTCTCCCGATTAAGACTCATAATTCTTTTCAAGCATTAGCAGATCGAAAGGAGGAATCAGAAGTCGAATGTGCAATTGTGGGGGATTCCATAATAAGGGGCCAACTTGACTCATTTTGCAGGTTAAATCCAACGAAACGAAAAAGATTCTGTCTACCAGGTGCCTCCGTCGACGACATTACTAACTCGATTGACCCTCTCTTTCAGGACGTAAAGAAGGAAACAGTCATGGTTGTACATGTGGGAACAAATAATGTGCTGAACACTCGATCGGAAGAACTACTCGACAAATACAAGAAGATGATTCGAGCTTTTAAATCTAAAACTAATAATTTCATCATTTCAGGAATTCTTCCGCGTAGTAAGGGCAGGGACAGTTTCTACAGTAGAGCCCACTATACTAATAATTGTCTTGAAACAATTTGCAGGAGTGAGAGTGTTGAATTTGTGAACCTTTGGGATGACTTCTATAACAAAAGTGAACTTTTTCTCCCAGACGGCCTTCACCTCAATAACATGGGCTCTACTCGGTTGTCGAGACTATTTACAGAAGCAATCGCAAATTTTCAGATACTACAGAGGTTCCGCGCGATAAAAGAATAAAAAACATTTCTTGTAAAAATTTGAGAAATTCTCTTAAAGCTACCCTATTTAACGCTAGATCACTCCGAAACAAATTTTCAGAATTCCAAACGTTGGTAGCATTAAATAAGTATGACATAATAGGCATTACTGAAACTTGGATACATAGTCATACGAGAGACTATATTAGTGAATATCATTTGCAAGGCTACAAATTACTTAGCAAGGATAGAATATATAAAGAAGGAGGTGGAGTTCTTTTGTATATAAATGAGGAGCTTCACCCTATTAACTGTAATATAGACACAGATTTTGAATTAATAGGAGTAACATTAAATATAAAAAAGTGTTTGCATATCTTCTTAGTCTATAGAAAGCCCACTGTTCATATGAAGCGGATCAAAGATTATATGAAACTCTGACGAACGTAAGTAAAGACAAATTCTGTCTCATTATTGGCGACTTTAATTGCCCCCAAATAAATTGGCTGACAAAGAACTCGGATTCGGAAGGCTCGGATGGCCTGGTGGGAGCTTCCACGACCCACGCGATCTTGGGGAAAGGCAGCAACTCCTTCGGGGAAACCGAGATAAAGATGGCGTAGAATGTTCGACGAGATTCGATCTATGCAGGAGACCGGGAAGGATGGCTGAAGGCCATGCGAACGAGGAAAATGTATTTCTAAGTAAATGCAGCTGGGGTGCAATAAAACGGCGTGGATCGCATCCTCGACATAGGTCACCCTCTCTTACAACGCTCTATGCGGTGAGATCAAGACCACGTGGGTACAGAAGAGCACGTGGTTGCCCTTCGACCTATTCTTCTACACCACCCATCTAGCTCTTTCATCCCGAAGAAAGAAAAGATAAGCACATAGATAATAGCATGGACAGATTAACTAAACACTTAACAATTTTAGAAATAAACATTGGCAGTTGGGAAAATAAACACAAGGCATATGTAAACATAATTAGATAATGTGACCCTGACATAGTATTAATGTCAGAACATGGAATAAATACGACACAGCGACAGCTGAAAATCTTCGCTTACACAGTACTAACGACTAACCATAGTCAAAAATGATTTGATTGTGAGGCAATTGCAGTCAGAAGAGGACTCGACTACAACGAACTACCCCACTCTTTCATATCTGGTCAGCGAGATTCAAACCACGCAGTGAAAATCGTCGTGGATTTTAGTCACCTAAAAATTGCTGCCACATATCAACACCGAGACGAGACTTTCTCCTCATCCCAAACTTCACCAAGTTTCTCAACGGAAGAAGCCCCACTCTATTCCTAGGGGATATTAACGCGCTTGATAACGAAAAAAGTGGTTATACATCAACCAACGGGGCCGGAATTGTTTAGAATTACTGTTGAATAGACACATCGTCCAACGACTCGGCCCTGATTTCCCTTCGTATATAACAGAAAAAGCGGCGACGAAACCAGATATCTGTCAGGCTTATAATAATAATAATAATAATAATATTAATAATAATAATAATCCAGTCAATTACTACATAGAGCCTATTATGCTAATATGTAAGGGTCACGCAAGAATTCGGGAGCAGGCGCGGCTACCTTCGGCGCAGGAGCATGCGACCAGCGACAAAGGAAGTCAAATAAAATGGAGGAGGCCAGCACCTTCCAAAAAATTAGATAGTCCACAAGTATGTGTACACAAAGCCGTCTCGATCTCGATTACACTAGATAAGCAGTAGTGACCCCGCTCGTCCTGGTATCGAAACAGGTAAAATACGCAAAGATCAGCTACACTCGGACATTCAACAAGAATGTGCCGAACATTCAGGGGTACAAGGCAGTTGTCGCAGTAATGTACAGGCGAGCGCTCCCTAAAATGGCGGTGCACCCGACCAGTGTACCCAATTCGAAGACGATAAATAGTGACCTAAAGCTGTTGCGGCCTTAAGGGTAGGTCGATTGGAACAGTCGCGGCACAATGGCATGCAACTTTAAGTTCCCCTCAGCCGTCACCTATCTTCTTTGCGAAGCAGCTCGGAGGGCTGCCATGATTCCTGCCATGTATTCGGTGTAAGGAAGAGCGAAACATGGTGTAGTCGCTCAATCCTTACCGACTCTGGCGCCTTTATAGGCGCGCTCATTCCCAGGAATTCCCATGTGTACAGGAACCAAGCAGAAGATAATCTCGAAATCCGATGGCTCGCCAAATCCATGGCGTCACGGATACTGAAAACCAGGGTGTGCGGAATTCCAATGCCCCGAGAGCACTCAGGGCGCTTTTTGATTCGCTAAAGATCAGCACCCAGTCTTCGAACAGGGCATGGCGCGTTATATCCCGTACATATCGGTGTATTGCAACCAGTTCGGCCGTGAAGGCAGACGCAGCGACCGGTATAGCCCTGCCTACTTGAAAAAGAGGGGAAACGGCGTGGAATCCGACCCACCCTGGGACTTGGGGCATACGTATACACTGGCAAGGATCCAGCGAGACGTGAAGTGTGCTCCGAAAAGGCCAAACGCAATACTCCCTGCACTGTAGAAATATTGGGAGGAGAGGCGCGGCCATACATAGTAAAGGTAGTAAGTACCCTGCAAGGTGACGACCTGGGCAGAACCAGAAGCGCCACCGGCCCGAGAGCTATAACTAGCTCTCAAAAGAGTTTTCTAGCCCTAAAAACAAATGGCTTTGGGTATATGACTGGCGTTTCTCGGTTGCGGATGCAGTGAGAGCCGGGAGGCAGCGAGCTCACTCTTGCAGGCGCATAATACACAATGCACGGCGGAGAACGAGTTGCATCTTACCATTATTGAAAATTAGGCACTCAATGGGGAACGAGCGGGAGGCACTAGTTGCCAGGTAGAGACCGGTGGGGGGGATTTAGTTTACCTGCCGCAATGCACGCTCGGCTGAGGATGCACAAAACTCGCATCCGTAGCCAAGTTTCGAACAAACAAGAATCCGTAGAAAATCAAGACACGGAACGACGAATTGTCATTGCTTGGGTACAAGAGACATTAAGCCTGCGAATATTAGCCTCCTAGGTGAGGCGTAGGTCGAAAACAAGACCAAAGAAAGGGTGCGAATACATCACTCCCAGTTGAATCCCGTTTATAAAAAGTCCATATTGGGGTGGATCCCAGGATGGTGGCAGAGGTGCACCACCTTATTCTTGACTAAGGAAAACCAATAGATGCGGTTACATGTCTGTTAGAGTGGATGCTCCAGAGTTGGCGTCTGGGCCGAACCAAAAGATATCGAAAGGTCTTCCATGTAGAGCTTAGCGGAAATATCTTGCGGCAGCAGTAAGCTAATGCCATTTATGTTAAGGGCAAAGAGTGTGACACTGAGGACACTTTCCTGTGGGACACCCTCTTCCGGCTCCCTTAGGCCGAAGAGGGCTCCCCACACCCGCACGCGGAATCGACGATATCGCAAAAATTTAGATATCGAGATTGGGAGGCGTCCTCTCGCTCCCATCATGTGGAGAGTCTCCACGATACAGTATTGCCATGCAGTATCACAGGCCTTCTCCAGATCGAAAAACACTGTAGAGTAGTGCATTCTACGAAGGAAGGATTGGCCGAAGGCATTTTCCAGTCGGAGCAGAGCATCCGACGTGGAGTTGAACTTGCCGAAGCTGCACTGAGCCTAGGACAGGGGGCCCTCCGCTGTCCAGGACAAAGGCTAATCTGACATTTACCGATTTATCCATCAACTTGCACACGCAGGAGGTTAGAGAGATTGGGCGTAAACTAGCTGGGTAAAGTGATATCTCCTTGGTTTGCGAAAAGCGACACAGAAGACATTCGCTTGGAGTCGGGCAGCCACTGTTCAGATCATGTTGAACAAATCTAACATAAGAGCTATGCCTCGCTTACCCAGGTATCGAAGCATGGCATATTTCCATCGTCCAGGCCAGGGGCGGTGTCCGCGCACGAAGCGAGAGCGGAACGCAACTCACTCAATTTAAACCTGGAGTGGATGCTCCAGAGTTGGCGTCTGGGCCGAACCAAAAGATATCGAAAGGTCTTCCATGTAGAGCTTAGCGGAAATATCTTGCGGCAGCAGTAAGCTAATGCCATTTATGTTAAGGGCAAAGAGTGTGACACTGAGGACACTTTCCTGTGGGACACCCTCTTCCGGCTCCCTTAGGCCGAAGAGGGCTCCCCACACCCGCACGCGGAATCGACGATATCGCAAAAATTTAGATATCGAGATTGGGAGGCGTCCTCTCGCTCCCATCATGTGGAGAGTCTCCACGATACAGTATTTATCCATCAACTTGCACACGCAGGAGGTTAGAGAGATTGGGCGTAAACTAGCTGGGTAAAGTGATATCTCCTTGGTTTGCGAAAAGCGACACAGAAGACATTCGCTTGGAGTCGGGCAGCCACTGTTCAGATCATGTTGAACAAATCTAACATAAGAGCTATGCCTCGCTTACCCAGGTATCGAAGCATGGCATATTTCCATCGTCCAGGCCAGGGGCGGTGTCCGCGCACGAAGCGAGAGCGGAACGCAACTCACTCAATTTAAACCTGCCTTTGAAGGGTTCTCCGACTCTGGAGGTAAAGTTCAGTCGTAAGCATTTAGCGACATCATGATGTGCATTGAATGCTGGTGGAGCAGCATCCCAGCTAGAGAATACGGAAAGAGCAGCCGCGAAGGACACCGCCACGGATGCGGGGTCCAAGTTTGCGGTCCTATTCACCGGCAGACGTGAAGACACGTCTGCCTACGAGGAAGAGCTGCGGGCGTGCTTAGAAATATATGGCAAACTAGCCCTAACTCAACGAAATTCGCCAACAAGGACATCGTTTGGGCGGTGGGTTATAAGGCATGTAGGCATAATGCTTATATTTGAGGGCTATCTCACACCCGGCCTACCACCACGAAAGCGGTCGGCGAGGGCAAGCAAAACTGCCAGACTTTCTGGATAAAGTAGTTAGACCCACCCCGGTGATGTTGCCAGAACTCAATGGCCTTTTCCACCGACATAAACTCGACTGGGACAGAGAAATTAGTCATTTCCTGTAATGCAGATCAACGTGCCGTCGCCAAACAAAACAGGGTTCAATCTGGCGCAGTGGTCCACAAACTGATATTTGAATGAGAACGTAATCCTTACCATTGAGGTCATCGACCACCTCACCCCAAAAATCAAGATGGGCATTAGGAGAGCACAGGAATAGGTCAAGACAGGAAAATGAACTAGTTCTCACGCTGTGATGCGTAAACTCATCCAAATTTACACACCTACCTGCAGCTCGTCGATCAGGTCGTAAAGGACCTGACCCCTGGTATTGATCGAATAGTTTCCCCAGAGGGAGTGTCTACCGTTCAGATCCTAGAGCAAGAGAAAGGGCCTCGCCACCGAGCCACGACAGGCCGGAAGTCTCCCTCGTTGAAGTCGGCTGACGGTGGAATGTACGCAGAAATAACACTATACCTCGTATCCAGGTGCAGCTCTACAGCTACTGCCTGAACGGAGGTATATAAAGCAATGAGAAGAACGGAGACATCATGCCGGGTGTAAATCGTGCATCCTACCACGTGGCTCCCAGCCTGGGGCCGTAGAATCGCAAAACCCTTATACTCCTGGAGGGTGGGCAGGAAGAACGCGCCCAATATGGTCTTCTGCAAAAAGATAGCTAACGGCGAACAGGAGTAGATTAGCCTCCGCATCTCCTCCTAGTTAGTCTGGAGTCCGTGCTACTTCCTTTAAAGGAATATGCCCTTCATGCCTAGCTCTTTTGGTGATGTCCTCCTTTATGGGGAGGGGGAGCAGCTTTAGGAACCACAGAAGACAGCCTTACGACCACATTCAGGGATGTTGCCTTTTGTGACTATAACGACTCGGTGGAGGCACGCGGCTATTTTGCCTTACGGGAACCTTGTCACTTAGGCAGGGGGAAGAGCCATGGTTTTAGCTGAAGCTGTGTGTTAACCTTTTGGTGGGAATAACCCGCAGAAGGGTTCTAAATCGGCCCGGAAGCGACCGTGCCTGTAGGTCTGGACAGGGCCAAGAGCAGAGGGTACCTTTTAAAAATTGAGGCATAAGACGTCCCAGGCACGACCGGACGCACGGAACGAGAGACTATCCTAAGCCTGAACGGCCAGGATTTCCTTCTCAAGGAGATACGCACCACATTGCTTCGAGGAAGCTGAGTGCGGCTCTCCGCATTCGACACACTTGGCCATACACAATAGGGACTTATCCTGTGCGGCCTTGGAACAACTTACACAGACTTCGGGTAAACTCGACTTTGCATGTCTACATTAGCGGTTCGTATGGCCAAAGCTGTAGCATTAGTAGCACTTCCGCGGCAGTGGCCCGAATGCCTTCGTGCGGTAGCGATACGAACCGGCACGCACCGAATCAGGGACCCTGTCACAGTCGAACGTTATGAAGAGTGTTGGGGTAGACCCCATTTGAGAGTGTACGTCAATCCATTAACAGGTCTTCCCTAATTTGCACTCAGATCAAGATGATGTGCAGGTCTGCCAGGTATCAAGTGTAACAGGGTACATTGGGTGCCACAAATGGTAGGGTCTTTCGTGGGGGAACATTGGTTTGGTGGGAGATAACACCAAACATGAGTACACCCCACCCCTTTTTATGATCTTCCTGAGGCTGCATTGGCATCAAATATTCGCAAGAAGAGGAGGAACCTCGTCCATCAATTGGGGCCCTTTTATCGGCTATAAACTTCTCTGTCCATTCGAAACCTTTGTGTGGTTGTAACTCGCCCTGCCCCTGGCTGCAAACCCTGTATAGATGAAGCTCAAAACGCTCCCTCCTAATCTCACCTAAAGCAAGGGGTCCTCCCACCCCTCGCCACGCGTGATCATTTCCCGTAAAGCAAAAACGGCCCCCCGCTTCCGCCGAGTCGTTAGACTGACAGAAGGAAAAAAACCTAAAGGGTGGTCGTGAGACCGTCGTCCGTGGTTTCTAAGGCTGCCCCGCGAAAGGACAACACCAAGGAATCTTTGTCTCCCACGCCCCCACTCAAGTATGGACTGGGCGACTCGGAAATGAGGGACCCTCAAAAAGAGGGGAGAGGGAGGAAAATAATTGCATCGCAAGTCCCCCCCACCCCCAATGAGTCCTCGAAGGCAAACAGCGCTTTCAGTGCTATCTACGCCCAAAGTCTCCCGGAGTTTTGCCCCCGGGAAGCGTACACTCATTACCGTGAGGCTCCTTTATTCAAAGAGTGGCCCTGCATCTTCTCCGAGCTAGGTCAGTGGGACATGTTCCTCCAATGGAATTGCTGTAGACTCCGAGACAACTGGGAAGAGCTAAGTAGGCTTGTCTCATCCCATTCCCCGTCAGCTATCTTGCTGTGCACGTGCCCCCTGCCCATCATCTGGAGTATCAGGGTATTCTCGACACCACTACCAAAGAATGGGGGCCAAAAGGATGCGCTATTTACACCCGGCATGATTTCTCAGTTCTCATAGTAGTTTTGAATTCCTACTTTGAATCAGTGGCAGTGCAGTTACACGTGGATAGAAGATATGATGATATTTCTTTGTACCTCCCACCGTCAGCCGACTTCTACGCGGGGGAATTTCGCCGCTTCGTAACACGGCTGCCGAGGCCTTTTCTCCTCGGAGATTTGAACGGTAAGGACTCCCTCTGGGGAAGAGGACTACAAGATCAATCCCGAAGGTCAGGTCCTTGCCAACCTGAACGACGAGCTAGAGATAGGTGCCCTGAAGGTTGATAAATTTACGCATCAATGCCAGAGAACCGCTTCATTTTATTGTATTGATCTGCCCTTGTGCTCCCTGAATGCACAACCTGATTTTGGGTGGGAGGTGGTTGATGACCTTCACGATAGTGACCACTTTCCCATTCAACTATGATTTTTTCGGCCGTGGCCTCATAAAAACTGCATCGGTGTTGTTTGGAGAGGATGCGGCGGTCTGTATTTCAGGAAATGAGTGATTTTCAAGTCCCAAGAGTTTAGGTCTTCTCCGAAAACATAATTACTGTGAAGCTAACTAGTATTCCTAGAACCTCATTCTAGTTTTCCGCGCTGTCTGCTACCTTGGTGGGGGGGGGGGGGAGCGGCGAGTGTGAGACGGCCCTCAGAGAGAAGTGATACTCCCAATGCGATATAAGTACTGCTGAAACGACTTGACTCTCGCGAACTTCGTCGAACTAGTGCTAGGTTCAAGTATCTTTCGAACTACGCACGCCGCTCCTCTTGGTGAGAATGTGTCTTCATTTAATGGGAACACTCCTCTTGTAGTGGTGTGCAAGCAAGTCGAAAGGATTCGAGGTATGTTCTCAGCCCCCTCCCCCCCCCCACAACTCTTGTTCTCCCGGAGAATGGGGCCTTAATCTCAGACCCACTGTCCGTGGCGGATTATTTCGGTTCCGTTTTCTCTACATTCTCTAGCTTGGATGCCACTCCACCAGCATTCAATGTCGGTCGAAAGATTCCGGAAGGCCGCCGACTGGACTTTAATCCAGAAGTCGAAAATCCTTCAGCGACGGGTTAAGTTGAGTGAGTTGCGTTCCGCTCTTACTTCGTGGCGAACACCGCCCCTGGTCCCTTATGCCATGTTTCGACACATAAGTGAGTGAGGCATGACTTTTCTGTTAGATTTGTTCAACACGATCTGGCCAGAGAGTATCCTTCGAGATTCCTGGAGAATAGCCACTGTGCTCTCTTATCTCAAACCGAGCGGGAGGTCACTCTACCCCTGCCGCTTTCCACCCAATCTCTCTAACCTCCTGCCTGTGCAAGTTGATGGAGAAATTGGTAATGGTTAAATTGGCTTTTTTTTCTGGACAGCGGAAGCTACCGTTCTTCTGCGCAGCGTGGCTTCCGCAAGTTCCACCACACGTAGGATGTTCTGCTCAACTGGAAAATGCTGTCTCCGACGACTTCCTTCCTATAGAGCACTATGCCACGGTGTTTTTTAATCTGGAGAAGGCCCATGATACCGCATGGCGATACGGTATTATGGGGATTGCATCAAGTGCAGTTCCTCGCCAAACTTCAAGTTCCTTCTCAGTCGTTTCAAAAGCTGTCGAACTGTAATTCTAACCAAAACCTTTGATTGCTCAACATCCTTGTGGTTCTTCAGTATCTATTCTTCTAAATACTGTGCATTATTGCTATCGGCCATTCCATTGCAATCAAAACTGTGACCATCCTAGGGAGGCAGGTATTCATCTCAATAAATTGGCACTATTAT
The DNA here is from genome assembly GCA_963969495.1 of Ceratothoa steindachneri. Classification (NCBI taxonomy): domain Eukaryota; kingdom Metazoa; phylum Arthropoda; class Malacostraca; order Isopoda; family Cymothoidae; genus Ceratothoa; species Ceratothoa steindachneri. The sequence continues at coordinate 181,028,575 of OZ018318.1, read as the reverse complement.
TATTGAGAATTTTATATGAACCAGAGTGATTTATCTAAATTACTTTCCTAAAAGAGCGCACTCTTTAAAAATTATGATAAAGTTAGTATTCTGTTTACTTTTTTCTCTCCGCTGTTCCGTCCCTCTCTTATTCTCAGAATTTGAACAATCACGGAATGACGAAAGAAAACCGCGAATAGATAGCCACAAGTTTAGGTAACTCAGACAAAGACCGTGTGGGGACACACGAAGAATCTTCCTCTAAGCACTGAGTACTCGTACACACCTCGTCTTCGCGCGTGTACACTGATCGCCTGAAGCCAGCTTTTCTTCGAGAGGAGCCAGACCATAAATCCCTATCGACAATACAACTATCGGATAATTCTTAGTAGTTGCAAGCAATAAATTGCGATAAATAGGTGGTTAACTCCAAGGGGCCAGAATTTTTATTGCGATGGGGTGATTGATAATATTGCAATAGCGAGAAAATTTTAGATAGATACTTAAAAAAATTAAAAACAGGGAAGTTTAATAATAAAAGGGCTCGGTTGAAGTTTCAAAGTATAAAACTGATTAGACTCCCGTTTATTGTATATCGATAGATCGCTCTTCGACTTCGAGCGAGTGGGCTTTTAATTGCCTTCATCAAGAGCCGCATGCGAAATGTTTGCCAGACTCGGTAGAGTGCATAATCATAGTGTGTGAACGATTGCTTCAGTTCGTGCGTGGTAAACTAATGGAGGAACTGTGCGATTGAGTTAAGGTACATACTTGGTTGAATGAGACCTTGAGTTGTTTAAGCGATTGAATGATGTGGTTACTTGGGCGACTCAAATGGGTGCATGTTCATGTTGAGTGGACTGATGGTTTGGCTTGCGTGCCTAAGGCACGTTGTGGTAGTAGTGTGCCTTCGTGGATGAAGTGCATTACCCAAAAGTTGTGTTGGTGTTTATAACTCCTTAGAGAGGGATGTTAAGATTAAATAGCAGCGAACTCCACCAGGAGAGATATTTCGAATCAGAGCATTAAAAGAGCATGTTCAGTGGCGGATCCAGGATAAATATTGGGGGGAGGGGGCTAAGCTGAATCCCCTTCTCTGAGTAGTCTGAGAAAAGGGTATTGAACATTATTAATGGTTACCATACACAACATCGATAATAAATAACAGCATCTCATAAAGGAGTGAGCAAGAACTCTCTCAGATCCAAATTTTTTCCTTACATCAAAAAAATATGAATTGTGGTTTATTGAAGTTTGAGTGCGTCAGCTAAGGGATAAACCTTAATATAATATTTATTTTTGAGATTTACCTCTATTTTAGACATGTATCATATAAGCTACATTCGATCAAAACGGTTTAAAAAACTGTTTATATATATATATATATATATATATATATATATATATATATATATATATATATATATATATATATATTCTATATTATTAGATAACTCTTTTTGAATAGCAGACTACAAGTATGGCTTAAAAAATATGCAATTAAACAGGTCTGAAAGGGTTAATAACAGGATCTAGTAAACATTAATAACACAGAGCATTGGTCACGGCATTTCACACGAAGATCAACCTCCATTTCTCTTGGGTAACTACATTGAAGACGCTGTCTATTCTAACATCAATTTCGTTGTGAACACCGAACAGCGCCATACTGTTTAGCCATTCATGAGTCAATTAGGGGGGGGGGGGCTTCATCCCCCTAGGCCCATTCTGAATCCGCGCTTGGGTGTGTTTGTTCCTGGATTTGTTTCTGGATTTGTTCTGTACCGGAGATTGGCTTAACACCAAAATACTTGATTCAGAGAAAATTTCAAAATGGTTCAGAAGTGAATCCCCGTCGATGCGTTTATTTTCATTACCAATAGAGAAAAATACTTAATCTTGTCGTGAAAGAACAGCGGATTGATGCTAACAGTTTTTAAAAATGTGTTGAATAAATAGTCTGTTTGTTAGTTGATTTGAGTAATTTTTTGTAAATAAACATCTCTATGCTTTCTCAACGCGCTCTCGTCAAAAGGTTGTCCCTTGGCTCTCTGGGGAACAGTTTCCCCAATTTGTGGTAGTCTTTAACCTCTATAAATCTGCAGTGTGGTTGGAAAATCTTGTCACCCCCTACAGAAAAGTAATAAGAATAATGCAGAACAATATAATAATATCAAACACATGTACTGTTTTAGTGTATTCACTTTCAATAGAGGAATAATATAATGATATTATGTCGCACATCCTCCATACTCTTGCCAGAATGCACACGATCCTATTCACTTGCAATCAGCCTCTCCTCTTCCAAACTATACAAGCTCGTGTCTGCCATTTGAAGTAGAAAATGAAAACAATAATTGAAAAAGAAAATAAAAACAATATTTGAAATAGAAAATGAAAAAAAAATTGAAATAGAAAATGAAAAGAATATTTGAAGTAGAAAATGAAAACAATAATTGAAAAATAAGATGAAAACAATATTTGAAATAGAAAATTAAAAAAAAATTGAAATAGAAAATGAAAATAATATTTGAAGTAGAAAATGAAAACAATATTTGAACTAGAAAATGGAAACAATATTTACAGGGGGTGACAAGAGTTTCGGACCACCCTGTAGGCTATTTTGACCTCGCCCTCGACTACATAGAAACAAGAAGAGGTTTTAGTAAAATAATGGATTCAACTCGAGTGAATTTTGCCCTTTGTTAATTATATTAAAGCAACAAATTTACGGCACGGCTCGAGATTCATTTTGTTTTGAGATGATTAAGAAGAACCTCTAACAAAATATCTTCCTTTTAGTCGCGTGTAGGCGGCTCTATAAGTTACCATGTCGGTTCGTAGGTTGGGCGGTCGGTTGGTAACCATTTCACGTTCCAATGAGTTTTTTTGGCAATAACATCGTAATTATTCGGCCCATTCTAACAAAGTTATAAACCCTTATGTCGTTTCACATCCCCTTTCGAATGATATAATTGCCAAGGTCCTCCCAAGGTTAGTCCGGTAATTATTTGGTTTTGACAATAACATCATAACTATTCGGCCGATTCTCACGAGGTTTGAAGCCCTTATGTCGTTTTACACCCATTTCGAATGATATAATTGCCAAGGTCCTACCAAGGTTAGTCCGGGAATTATTAAAAGTTTTGAAGGTCGTAAGGTCATCAATCATAATAATTAAGAGCACGCGACTTAGGTCTGTTGACCTAAGTCAACAGGGGATAATAGGATTTATGCCTCCCCCCCCCTCCTCCTATGACAACATTCGTTAAATTAATATAGCGGGTGAGTATCAATATATATTTAAATGGATAAATGTCTGTTTATGTACAATTTAACACATTGAGGCATTTTACTATTACAGCCTAAAAAGGCTTAGAACAACTCAGTTATTTACTCATTATGACAGATGGCGCCTATGAATCCTCAGCGCCCCCTTACCCTAAATACGATGAGCAGATCCCCCCCCCCCCACATACACATACTCTTACCTAATGTAAGAATGAGGCAGGAGACACATAGGGATAGCAGACGTTCGATCCTCATTGGTGATGTGATCAGAGGTGGATGTCCCGGCGGAGGATCAGTCTGGAATAGAGCAAAGATTCCATATGAGCGGCAGAACGAGACTTATCTCCACACTTCACAGAGACATGGAGGGTAAAAGAGTTATTGAATGAGGAAAGGGAATTTAGAGGTAAATAATGAATTTATGACGGACAAGGATAATAGAAAAGATGAACAAATACAAAAGGCAGGAATAACGAAAAGGTTTAATAACAAGTGCAAAGAAACCCGCTTTAGCCTTAATCACTGAGCGTGCTATGAGGCTCCAGGAACATGGTTGGGATCGATTGTAGAATCTCCCACTCACCCTTATCAATGTAGAATCTCCACCCTAACTGCACTCAATTGTTCAATCTCCACCTTGATACATAATGTTTAAATAAGGAGACAAATGAAACGATATATTTATAGTCAAGAAGAAATTGACTGAAAGCAGTGAATGCACGAGAAAAAAATATATATATATTAAGGACACAAATTTTCAAACCCATTTAAGGCAAAATGGTTTCTCCATATGAATTCTTGTATGTAAGAATTAAAAAAATTTCCTCTGCAGCCATTCATTTTCTTAATTTGAGCCTTGTGCTTGTTCCAGTACGACTCTATGTTGGGTATGACTCGATTCCCCGGGTCGACAAAGTTCACTGAATGGTTGACGGTTCTGTGAACGAACCCAAGACTTTGCAACTTTCGGTAGGATCTCTATTTGTCGGTATGAATGATAGACCGAGGTAGTACAACTGCTTACACAATGTGTAAAAGCGTAACGACCTCTCTTCGATGCCTGATAGCAGAAGTCACACTGGTCTCAAGTAAACCTTAAACCCACAATATCGAAAGAGGCGTCCGTCCCACGATAGTGCTTTGGTTTTTGATGAAAGCTAGACTCGTCCACCTTCGCAACAACTCTGGGACCTCCAAAGGAAAAATCCGATTCGCTCTGAAGTAGCTGGTACATACTTCACGAAAAGAGTTGTAGCAGTCCATCATGGACTTCTCCGAATTATTTTAGAACTGTCTGGATGCAGATTTATCTCCACTATTTTTAGTGTAATGACAAATGACAAATTTGACTTTGCAAAAATGAATTCAGTCCGTATTGACAATCTTGACTTGTATTTTGAGTAGTCTTTCACTTGGCATTTCCATTCATAATCATCTTTTGTTTTTGCATATTTCGTCCAGTTCATTCTTTGATGGCAAATCGCGCAATCAATCTCACGTTTTGAAAGTCCTCGTTGATTTAACTAGTTAATCACAGCCCACAGATAAAGATTCCTCGCGAAGCAAAGGGAAAATCACCATATTAACAAAATATTCTAGCATGCGACCAACGTTCACAGTATTTACATATTTATAAAAAATATAAATTCTAAATTGTTCATTAAATAAGTTAAATGTATAAATCTTTGAGAGGGGCTTTATACTTTTGTTTAGACTTTTGGATAAAGGTGTACATATATAGTGTATATTACTAAAATACATGGTAAGACAAATCTTCACATGGAAACTTATGGGATGTTGTATTAATTACTTGGCAAGACTGGTGGGAGTCGGGGAGAATTCTACGGATAATCCTATTACGGAATACGAATTTGATATCCTTACAGTTAAAAGTGGAGCAAGTTGTCCCACGAGTAATAAAAAAAGAAAACTCTGGAGTTCGGATGTCAAGACCACTGACGAAATGAACTCGGAGATAAAAAGAAGAAGAAATATATTGGTATAAAACAGAAACAAGTAGGTAACATACAAATGCTTTTGATATTAAAACGCCGCACGAGTCAAAAATGCGAAATGGCAACGTGAGGCTGTCATCCAGACAGTCAGGGCTGTGCATTAAACAGAATTCTCAAAAAAAGCCAAAGCTAACAAGGTTTGATCTCTCTCTATTTCCCGAGAGAGAGAGAGAGAGATACAGGGAGGTAAGAGAGAGAGATATATAGATAGAGAGAGAAAGAGAGGTGATAAATGTAAGAGAGAGAGGTGATAGAGGTGAGAGAGAGAGGATAGAGACAAAGAGAGGATGGAATGGAGAGAGACGTAAGAGAGAGACGGAGATATAAAAGAGACAGAGAGAGGTAAGAGAGAATTACGAGAGAGGCAGATAGAGATAATTGAGAGGTAAGGGAGAGACAAAAAGAGGTAAGAGAGACAGAAGTAAGATAGAGACAGAGAAGTAATAGAGAAAGAGGTGAGAGAGAAAGAGCGGTGAGAGTAGAGTGAGAGATGGTGTGAGTGAGCGCGCGCGCGCCAGAGATAGGGGTACTCGGTCTCCGGTTTGACTAATTTCTTCTCCTCTCCTCTCTCCAATCCCCCTTCTAGTGACTCTCCGAGTGAGGGGACGCGGGGTCGTTACCCCGCCACCGTACACAAGAGTGAATGCGTGTCTCAACTGCGCACTATTTAGAACGTCGTTTATTTTATTCCTGTTTTACCCTTTAATTATTATTTAAATGACTAAACCTTTACCATAAAGTGCGTACCAAAAAAGTAAGAGTCTTTGAGTGATCCGTAAAATGGCGGAGATAGAGGAAGACAAAATGTGTGAAAGATATATGTATACATAGTAGCAAGTCCACCAACAGGTGTCTGCTACAGCGTCGTTGCTCCTGCTACAACAGCACCCCCCGTGTATGAGAGAGGGAATCGAACTGACTAATGGCGCAGCTTCTAAGCAAACTCGTTTCCTCATAATGTTTCCAGCCTTTAGACAAAGACCCATATTGACTAAGGAATAAAAGTCTGGAAGCTGTATCAGACCAAAAATTGGATTTGCAGGAAAAAGAAAATCGAACCCTGTAGAAGAGGGATTCGTATTTTCGGGTAACTACAGAGACAGGCAGCTTGAAAATTTTTAAAGCAAAATTTTAATTTTTCACAATTAACTTCAGGATGTTGATCATTTTTCCATTCTCCTTTCTTAATCTACAGCTTCAATCCAAATATCTAAGCAAAGATACAAAAATACGATAGGATCTCATTCAAAAATTTACAGCTGATTTGTATCCTAACTTCTACTTCATTCTATAAAAAAAGCGAAAATCAGCCGATATATTTTAGTTTAGAAACGAAGGTTTACATACAGGTAGAAGAAATAATAATTCATATTTTGTCACTCGAATTTTATTAGGAGTTAAACTATTCAAACATTTGTCATAGTTTTCAATTAACTTGCAATAGTTTTCACTAGAAATTTTGTGCTCACTTTAGATCTACTATTCCAGAAAGTCCTGGAGAAGAACAAGGTATGCTAAATCGCTTATATATATATATATATATATATATATATATATATATATATATATATATATATATATATATATATATATATATATATATATATATATATGAAAAAGCTGACAAAGTGCACGTGACTCGAAGTTATGTAGATATACCCACGAAGGAAAAGTAAAAAACGATTCCAAGCGCTTTCGTCTTTATTCTTAAAGACCTTTTCAAGGAATGAACAGGAGGCTGGACATACATTGCCTTAAATAGTGGAAGGAGGGATTAGAATACCCACCTCTGAACCTTAATTAGGGGGTACAAAATCCTGAAACAACTTTATTTGAGATTTTATGTATGTAGTGATAATGGGGTCTAGCTTGAACAAACCAGGGCTAAGATTGAAATTTTGGAACTAATGGGTTTTTGGCCAAGCGTTCCTATTATCAAACTAATGTTAATATCCCTAAGTTTCAGGCCAAAAACTTATTAGTTTTACCCTATATCCATATTTTCATTAAATTACCTCGTTTACTTAGGCTTCTGAACATAAATGTTAGTTTTAAGTACGAGACTACAATTTATCGCATCCTTGTCAAAAATTCACCCTCCCCCCCGACCTGACATTGTATATTCGATAGGCTGCAACAACTGTCAAAAATGTTATTATAGACAAACCGGGAAAGAACTAGATGTCCGGGTTAAGCAACATCAAGCCAATGTACTACGTAATCACAGTGAACAAACTGCGCATTTTCTACATATGTACAATCTTAACCATAGCATTAAATGGAACAGTGCCAAAACAGTCATAAAATGCAGTAATTATATTCCAAGAAATATATTAGAATATATCTCCATTAACGCGTTCCCAAATTTCAATCTTAGCCCTGGTTTGTTCACGCTACACCCCATTATCACTACATACATAAAATCTCAAATAAAGTTGTTTCAGGATTTTGTACCCCATAATTAAGGTTCAGAGGTTGGTAGTCTAATCCCACCTTCCACTATTTAAGGCAATGAATGTCTAGCCTCCTGTTCATTCCTTGAAAAGGCCTTTAAGAATAAAGACGAAAGCGCTCGGAATCGTTTTTCACTTTTCCTTTGTGGGTATATATATATATATATATATATATATACATATATATATATATATATATATATATATATATATATATATATATATATATATATATATATATATATATATATATATATATATATATATATATATATATATATACAGTGGCGGCTCGTGGGTATTAATAAGGGTGTGGACAGAAAAGGATATTATTAGTTAGTTAAGGTACCAACAACTTTTGTATATGGGCTGCCTAGCTATTTAAGTACTATAATTCAAAATTTTAAATAAATCTCACATACTAACCTTCATTTATTTGTATAAGTAATCAGCTCTTCGGTTCTTCATCTGAGCAAAGGTATTAATTACTCTGCCGTTGTAATCTCCGATTTCTCTTATATATTCCTTATGAATCGATAGGCATGCGAGACTGTTCAGCCAATCTTGTGACATGGTATTTCGTAGAAAGGTCTTTATTCGCTTCATTACGCTAAAGCATCTCTCTGAATCAGCAGTTGAAGTTGGTGTCACAAAGACAATTTCGAGCAATTTTGATACTTCTGAGAAGGTTTCATTAAGGCTGTTTTCATTTATGAATTTCATTAAGTTACTAATGTTTGGAATTTTAGCGAAGGTATCATTTGTATACAAAACGGATAATTCACATTTTAATTTCTCTTTATTAAGCATTGAATAATTTGCAGAAATTGCCTCAATATGATCGATAGGAAAAGAGTTCCTGTAGAGTTTAAAACGACTTGGATTTACTATGGTAAATGAATGAAACATATCTGAAGTTTGGAAGTTTGCTTTTAATTCATCTATAATTTTATTGCACGCTTCTGCTGCCCATGATTCCAAATAAGAAAAAGAAGGATGAGATGTTTCCCTTTTACGCCTTTTTCTTTGCTGTGATGTTAAATTTTCTGTTATTGGTTTTGATTGGTCACTATTATTTGAATATTCGGACACATTTTCACCCAGGTGGATAATAATAGCCATTTCAAAATTTTTGAGAGTTTCATCAAAAGTAATGCTGTTTGTTTTTTTTCTAAACTGTAAGATTCCAATAATAATATCAATATGTATGAACATATAAAATAATTATAAAAATAATTCATAAAATAATTCAAAATTTTCATGAATCCAAGAGATTCACAAATGCTCTTCAACTAAGAACTATTCTCAGGAGAGGTTTGATGGTGCTGCCGTTGCCACCAAAATGAATATATCGTTCAGACACCTTCCAAAACTGAACGAGTCCCTTGTGACAGTGGAGTTGCCCATACTAGTAGGAAATCTCGTGATAGGGGCAGCATACCAACCATCTCGACGATCGTACCTGCCCCTCACTAACTTCTACACCCTGTTCGGCCATGACAGAATGGTATTCTTCGGAGGAGACATTAATGCAAGATGCCGAACGGCTGGCTATGGAAACACGAACAACAGAGACCATAACTTGGAAATGATTATGCGTCGAAAGAACATCCAGAGGATAGGACCGGATTTTCCGACCTATATCACCTCTCTGTCAGCAACGAAGCCCGAGAGAATCATGACAAGTGACGGCTTCCCATTCAATTACCATAGCGAGCCGGGCCCAACAATACCCAACGACCATATAGCAATCTTGACGACCATCTCACTCTCACCGATCCAGCTTCCGGTCCCTCTCCGCAAAAGCTACGCTTCGGCTAACTGGGAACGCTATAGGGAAATTCTAGGCAGATATGAACCAGCGGACCTAAGCGAAGCAATATTAGAAGAGTTCGACGGGAAGCTGGAGAGAATAATAGCCTGACTCATTGAGGCTGACCGTGAGTGTGTACCTATGAAAAGGTACAAGACTCCTCCACAACACAGATAGATCGAGAAGATGAAAGAGATCGCTAGGGAGCACAGGGAGTTGTACGAAGAAATCAGAAGAGCACGTACAAATCGGGAATGAAGTTTGCTGCCTCGTCGCCTGAGTGCAGAACTGAAGCAGGCAATAAACCAGCAATAGGCTTAAATCTGGGAGAGCTTGATAACCAAAGTAGGTAGCGAAGTGAGACCCCAAATGTTCTGGCGATTAGTAAAAAAATTAAAAGACCTACCAAGTAGAAAGAAGACCCGCATTAAGGACGACAATGAAAACTTGGAGCATCCGGCGGGTTTAGAAGAGAGATTCCGCACGTTCTGGAAGGAAATCTTCTCAATTACACTTGATTACGATGCGGAATTCGAACAGGAGTTCTAAGGCCAGTTGATTGAAAATCTTAATCATAGAATACATCGAATGCACCTACAGGCCTTTGTCGATGAAGAGAGGGAGATGGCAGGCCATGGCCGATCAATGACAACCAAATAGGTCATCGCAACCATAAAAACCTTTAAAAAAGGGCACCAGGCTGGATGGGCATTACTAAAAACAACCATTTGCATGCCCCCCGGCAGATCATTCAGGGAATTAAAATCATTTACAACGCTTTCCTGAATACAGACTACTTGCCCGAGTGTCCAAAAATAGCCAAGATCATTTTTATACCCAAATGGAAGAAGCCCTCCGATTAACTGGTGGATTACAGGCCATAATCCTTCCTCGAGTTCATAGGCAAAATCTACGAGAGGCCTCTAGCAAACAGGCTACAAGATCAGTTAACAGAGCTGGAAGCCAACAACCATCAGCAACACTGCTTTCGCAAGAGAAGGGGGACTGATACAGCCCTCGCCCTTCTCACCGAAAAACTCGCCCGCTGTAAAGCTGAAGGGAAATATATAGACGTAGTCATGCTAGTTGTTCGAAGGGCCTTCTATAAGGTTTGGCTGAGATGTTTACAATACAAGATCTTGGGCTTCCAGCTAAACCCGATCCTGGAAAGGGTCCTCTGTGATTATATCATGAAGAGAAAAGCCGAAATCTCGATCGAGGGCTACAGAGGGCCCGAATTCGAACTTGAGACGGGTGTTCCACAAGGTAGTTCTCTGAGTCCAGTGCTATACCTAATGTGCACATTGGGTCTACCTGCTCCAGTTGGGAAGGATGTGATGTATCTACAGTTTGCAGATGATATCACTCAAATCATCCCCAGTACTTATAAGAACGCTGGAGTTCAAGCAAGGGATACAGCTATCGAAATCGAAAACATCAATCGATACGAAAGAAAGTGGAAGAAAGTTCCAAATTCTACCAGTAAACCGCCGGAAAATTGACGACGTCATAGTAAATGATGAAGTATACCTTTACACCAACTGGAATAAAGTCCTAGGTCTACGCATCACCTCAAACGGGTATAAGGCGCACATTAAAAACAGAATCTCCCTAGCCTCAGCTCACATAACATCAAAAAGTTGTACACTGCTCTGGTACGCTCAACATCTGTGTACCCCGCAGTGGTCATGCAGGCCGCGAGTTCTACCACTCTCAGGCAAATGTAGAGTGCAGAACAAAGCAGCCATGCTTATAGGTTGAGCGCACAGGATGAACCATATTCGGCAGACAGAACTGCACGCAAGAGCAGGATTGAAACCATTGAATATGGAACTTTATAGGCTAGGGAGAAAGACCTGGGACAAAATCGAAGAAGAAATACTCCCAAACATGGACACCGATATAGACATTCCAAGAATTCAAATTGGACGCGCAACCAGAAGAGCCCTACTCCCGAGTGGAAGAACATGCTCCCGAGAGAACTCAAATGGAATATTCACCTGATCACGACCAAAAAAAGAACAAATCCAAGACAAGAATAAAATAGGCGAAACGCCCAACTACAACTAAAATACTAGATACTGAAAGTAAAAAATAATATTAAAAAGAGGCGAAGTGCCCACGGCAATTACAATTAAACAAGAAAAAAAAAGAAGCAAAGTGCCTATGATGAAAAACAAATAATAAAAGACCAAAGGAGGCAAAATGCCCACAAACAGGTACGATAAATAAAAATAAGTCAATTGAAACACAAAATATAAACCTAAGGAGATAGCATTTACTATTATTTAAAGGCTTGAACGCCATGTGACGGTGGAAATTGAAAAAGTTTATCTATATATTTATAAAAATAAAATAAATAAATAAAATAAAATAGAGAAAATGAAAATTAGAAGAGAGAGAAAGAAAAAATAAAACAAAAAACTGCACCAAGTAATGATGGCACCACTGATGGTACAGAAAGGGAAACAAAAGAGCGTAAGGAAAAGAAAAGAAAAGAACTCAAAAGAAGGCCTCAACACCAGGGCAATACTCAACTTCTATTTTACCTATATTTATCTAATACACATTTCAACATTTTTTTCATCTCCTCTCATCTAACAATAAAATACATGGATTTATTTAAAAATATGTTCGAGAACAAAAAATTGATGTTGGGTATAAACAAAAGGAGGAAATCGTTTACGAAATTCTGGTTCCACGTGAAGGCGTTGCAGATTCTAGCGGCGAGAGGTTGGAAGGATAGTATCTGGCTGGAGTTGTGTATTGATTGTGTATTGTGTTGGGAGATTATGACTGCCTCGGCCATTCGGAGTCTTCGGCGATCAGGATCACAGCTGGTGATGGAGGTGTTTTGGGTGAGCGTTTCTCTTGTAATTGACGTATGATGCGTTGCGGCATATCGATTGATAGCTCCGTCTAGAAGTGTATCGTCAACCTGCGCGATAAGGTTGTAGAAGTCATCCCTCTGTATTTCAACTTGCGGTGAACGCAGTCACCGATATTGCACGAGTATTCATACAATAGGTTAGCCTCTTGTAGGAGGTTCGTCGCGGAGAGACGACTGTTCTTCATGACGCGGGGTCGTGTTTTTCTAGTCTTGTAATATATGACCAAGTTTATTTTATGCTCGAGGTTGGCTGGGGAAATGTTGCTGTATATAGCGGCTTTGTAAATCTTCTCGTCCTTCTTGTGGCCTGTGTTAATTATTGCATGGTAGTATATGTCTATTGATGTGAGGTTTTCTGGTCTGTCCGTCGGAAGGAGGGTAGAGTTTATCTTCCGCTTAACGATTGAGTCGAATACTGTTTGTGAATAGCCATTGTTCACAAGGAGCTGGTTCACTTGCTTAAGCTCAGCATCAATCGTTACCCAATTGGAAGAGTGCGAGAATGCTCTGTTCACGAAGGCGCTAATCACCGACATAGGTGGGCGTTATCGCGATAACGATAACGGGTTATCGGTTAGCCGATATTTTTTCCTGCGTTATCGATTCATCGTTATCGCTGATACTTTTGATTCCAAACTAGCGATAATCGATCATTTCAGTTTTGGGTTCCAGTTTATCACACGGGCGAGCCGCGCGTGCCTTAGAGGAAGAAATAGGTAGGGCTGAGCTGGGAGGAGGATCCTCAAAACCTATGAGGAGATGAAGGAGAGCCTCACCAGGTAAGAAACTAAAAAACAGTATTCAAATATTCTTACTATTTTATTATAAAATAACGTTATATATAGTCAATAATCAATATTGTATTATAATTTCGGATTTATCGATTTATCGTTTATCACCTTATCGGGCGATAGATTTATCGTCAGTTAACGGTTATCGCCGATAAGGTTACCCTTATCTATTTATCGGTTATCGTGATACATTTTTCCGTTATCGCGCTCACCTATGATCACCGATCTCTTATACCTATCGGGGCACTCTGAGGAACCACTCATGCAAAAACCTTAATTTGTACTCTTGATGTATACTTCTGCCACGAAGTGCTATTAAGAAGAACGAACGAGAACATCAAGGAATGGGAGTGCGGACTGTTCTTCGTCTCGTGAATGAAGTTGAGTGATAAGTTAACTTTGAGGGTCTGGATAAGCGTAGGTAGATCTTCGGGGTTCTGCATGACCAGGAAAATATCGTCCATATATCGGGCGTAGATAGGATGTTTGAGGGTGGGGTTATTTTAAAAAATGGCATTTTCATCAGATCCCATATAATAATTGGCAAATAGAACACCAAGTGGGGAACCCATAACTACGACATCGATCTGGACGTACATACACCCATCGGGTCCATAAAATGGTGCCTCATTGATGCAGGTACGTAGTAGTTGCCGTATGGTTAGTTATTGGATGGGGAGAGTTGTTGTGTCTTCGGTGCGATAAATTTTTCGGTAGATAAGGTTTATAGTTTCGTCCACTGGCACGTTCGTAAACAGCGATTCGACATCCATTGATGCCATGTGGCCAGCTGGTTTCGAAACTCCCAGGATGTTGAGGAAATCCTCATTTGAGCGTGAGCTGTAGGAAGATGGTACGTAGGGAGTGAGGGTAGAGTTGAGGAATTTTTCTACCTTGTATATCACAGTAGGTGTCTGACTTATGATTAGGCGGAGAGGGTTTCCTGGCATATGGGTTTTAACGTTTCTATAAGCGTATCCAAGCTTGTAGTCACCGTCAATGAGTGGTATATTTAAGTGCGAGAGGGCATTATACTGCCTGATAAGCTTGTTTAGTATTAATTTGAGGTCGTTTGTAGGGTTTCTTGTTATTTTCTTGAATTATGTTGTCACCGAGGATTGTAGCTATCTTAGAGAGGTATTCCATCTTGTCTAGGATCACGTAGATGGACGATTTGTCTGCCCGACGGATAGGAAGGTCAGGGTTTTCTTTCGGTTCTTTGGCTGCGTTGCGAAGTGCTGGGGTTAAGATAACGGTTCTAGTGTGTCTTTTGCGCTTGTTGGCTTCTGCAGCCAGTTCAGTAGGGAGATTAAAATTAAAAGTGATCTTGCGGGCCTGTTCTAACTGGAGAATACTATCAAGAAGTAATTCAATATCCATCCTCTTTGACAGGGGGTGGGGTTTGGTCATGTGATGGCAAGTGAGGCCTAAATTAAGGAATTATTTTTGATCCGGTGTGATAGTGGTGTGGCTAAGTTTAATGAAGTGTTTTTTTCTGTTCGGTGTTATGATAGGGCCACCATGCAACCTTGCTAGTTTTCGTGCAATGCGGCGTCTACACAGCGAAAGATGACGATCAGAAGAGTCAAGTAGAGTTTCCCTTACTGGAGAAGCCGCATCTTGAGCCAAGGTGGAATTGTGTAAACGTTTGAAAAGGTGGTGTAGATCGGTTCGCAGAGGTGATAATAGACTCTTTTTCTTCCCAAGCTCAGCTTGCAAATAAGCCACCTTTTATTGAGGTAGGGTTCGACTGTTATTGGTCTGGCGACAGAATGTATATTTTGGAAGGAGGCCGTTTTTTATGCAGGATTCATTGAAGTCGACAGCAATGGCTGCATTGTTTACTTTTGGCTGCTCTCTCTCTCTCTCTCTCTCTCTCTCTCTCTCTCTCTCTCTCTCTCTCTCTCTCTCTCTCTCTCTCTATATATATATATATATATATATATATATATATATATATATATATATATATATATATATATATCTCGAACACAAAGCTCCTCCCCAGAAACCACATTGGTCACGCCCACTTCCTTAACATATATAAAACAATCGGACATTTATTCACACGGGCAGTCTCACATTATTCACAGAGTCGATCAAATCACTTCGTCTTCACGTTGTGCTCCATCCACCGAGGACTGCCCTCCACAGTGGATAGGATTCACAAGCTCACCAACTCCAGTGATTCATCTTATTAAACTTCAAGTTCAAAATAAAGTTATTTTTATCAGCTTGTTTTTAAATCCAAATGCGAACTTATTTGGTGGACACCAGCAAACAAACTCGAATCCCGAACTTGGATTCGTGTAGCAGAGAAGAAAGATTTGTTCGAACTTACATCTAGTAACCCCGCCACAATCAAGCATCAACCTTTCCTTCGCTACAAGCATTATATATATATATATATATATATATATATATATATATATATATATATATATTGTCGTGGTTTACGGCCGAGTACTTATGTAAATCTGATTCGTACATGAGTAAGTCCGTTCCACTTTTCTCTAAGAGTACTCTACTTTATTTACTTCTTTAACCAGAGAGGATTCGTATTATTATATATCTATTGCCATTTGCAGCGTTCGAGGCTCTAATTAAACAACTCAGACAAAAATATATCTTCAATCACATAAAAAATTAATATTAAACCTTTAAATATTCTAATGCTATAATAAGAGGGTCTACTAAAAATTAACACTATCAATGAGTAATAAGCGATTGTTGCCGCAAAAATCACTTTCGTATGGAATAGTTACTAACACACATGAATAAGTTTTGGATTCTTTTTACCTTTAACTAAGAGGGAGTCTGCGGTAGGATGACATTGAACGAGAACCTCCTCGACGAGATGATTAGAGGCGCGTTGGACTGGAGCTTTCCTCACGGCCGTGAGGTTGGCTAGGAAAACAGCTAATTCTTCTTAATAGATAAAAGAGACGCGTGCTGAGTCTATTCGGTAAGAATAGCTGATGCTTGTCCCGGGGGACTGGAGGGTAGGCTTGCGGCGAGACTTCTTGATGTAAGTGAGGGGATCTTGGATGAACGGAAGTTATTTCGATCCCAGGGTTATTAATTTGGGCTTCTCGATGATGAGACTTGACCAAGAGGTGAATCTTTTCTCGAGTGGGAATTCACGTTGATATTCCTCAATGATAAAGGGGTATCTCTGTTTTTATTCAGAAAAATGAGATAGGGGATTTCTCTGGACGAGAATGGTATGAGAGTAGGTCTCGATACTACTGGTCTACTCTTCTAAGTGACCAAAGGAACGGCCTCGGGAGGGGAAATCCCGCTCGATTCCAGCTGTCTTCTTGATTCCCTGTTTGACTCAGGGACTCGACTTCTTCTCTCGATTGCTACGCTGATCCTCTTTTCATTTCTCAAGATCGAACTATATATACGTCGATTATCCCCTGATTGAGGGGAGGGGAGAGGAGGGCCCACAGTTAAGCCCATGGGGAGCGTAACCGTTGACGCTGCATAAACAAACTAGCGTCTGTTTGTCCTCGTGATATTTATTCTCCATATATATATATATGATATATAATATATATATATATATATATATATATATATATATATATATATATATATATATATATATATATATATATAATATATATATATACTATATATATATATATATATATATACTATATATATATATATATATATATATATATATATATATATATATATATATATATATATATATATTAACCAAGAATCTTCGATAAATTTATGTTTATAATGTTAAATTTAGAGATATTCCTAAGTTCTTTCAGGTTGAAACTTGTAATTTGACATTAAAATTTGTAGGGTTTTTATACCTACTTATGTTGTGCATTTTATTATATGATATCTAATAAAAGATTTCTCTTTTTCCCTTAGCTCATTCCATGCATTGCAATTAATATTTATCTCGGAGGGGGCTAGCCCCAAGAACCCTCAACCCTGACAGTTTTGCCGATATAAGTGGCACCTGTATATTGGACATATGAATAAATAGACGGTACGGTTGTGTTGGCAAATATGAATAGGATCAACATCAAATCTGGTTTGGAGGAGATGATTGAAGCACCATCATCGGAGGAAACAGAAGAAGAAGAAGAAGAAGAGGAAAAGGCTGGAAGTGAGGATGGATCCTCCTCATCTGACAGCAAAGAGGGCCCCTGCACTCGCACACGAGCCACCAAGAGCAGGTCAAAGACCCCGAGCCCCCCTCCGAAAAAGGAAAACCCTGGGCCGAGTAAAATCGCCCACCAGCCCCCAGGCTAAAAAGGGTGAAGAAAAAACATAGGTAAAGCAACTCACCATGTTACGTAACGCACTGAAAATAATGGAAATCAACACCAAAGGCTGGACGACGAAAGGAATTCTTTACGGTAATGTATTCAGAGAAATTGATGCAGACATCATACTGATTTCAGAACACGGGATCGACACGTGTAATACAGAAATGAAAATCTGGAACTACGATGTGTTGATCACCAACTTTTCGCAAGAGCGGTACGATGGCGCCGCTATTGCAATAAAGAAAGGGATCAAATACAAGCAGATAAGGAACTTAGAAGAATCCTACCTCGCGATTGAGGTCGAGCTCGACTTAGGAAAGTTGGTCATTGCAACCGGATATCAACCGCCAAGGAGAGATGTGTTGCCTATTCACACTCTCACTGGCCTATTTGGCAGAAGAACCCCCACCATACTAATGGGGGATCTAACCGCCAGATGCCGAGAATCCGGTTACAGGACCTTCAACGGTATAGGGAGAAGCCTGGACCTGTTGCTGGACAGAAATATTGCCCAGCGGATAGGCCCCGACTTTCCCACCTATGTCAGAGAACGATGTGCCACAAAGCCAGACATCTGTCTGGTGAATCGTCAGCCACCGTTCAATTACTACATGGAACCACTCCAGGTGCCATGTAGTGATCATATAGGGATCCTACTCACTATCAATTGGAACCCTATACAAGTCCCAGCAGTAGTCAGGAAGAACTACAGACGAGCAGACTGGGCACGGTACGCACACCTTCTCGAGGCCTACGGTCCACCCAATCTGGACGAGGCAATTCTCGAGGAGATTGACGAGGCACTCGATGACCTCAATAACCAAATCATCGACGCAGATAGGGCTTGTACCCCTCGTTCCGCATATAGGACCATCTCGACCTACGAGTGGACCGAATATATGAAGGAACTATACCGTGAACTGAAGATAATATATGAATACAACATCGTGAATGCATCAGTTCACTCGATGCAAACAAGTAAAGAAATCAAAGAAGAATTGAACCAGTTGATCCTCGAACAACAGAACAGAAGATGGGAGGACGCGATCGAGAGCCTCAATCACGAAGCAACTCCCAAAGAATTTTGGAAGAAGATCCGAATTCTTAAATGATCAACTGGAAAGAAGCATAAGATCGAGCTACGGAAATAACACGGAGACATCGAAGAAGAAGAAGAAAAAGTTGAAGAGATATTCCGAAGTTATTGGGAAAAGATCTTCAGTATAACTGAAGAAGAAAACGAAGACTATGACCTATAGTTCGAAAGTAACATCATCGACGAGCTTAACGAAGAAATATACAAGACGCACCCTCATCACCAGGTGGATAGACAGCGCGACGGAACGCCGAGATTACAGAAGAAGAACTACTCGGCGCGCTTCGCTCATTCCAACAAAAAGCCCCAGGACAATCGGGGCTTACAAAGCTTAACTTTAAAAAGGCACCAGCCTGTGTCATCGAAGGAATGAGAAGAATATTTAATGCCTGTCTAAATACGAAGTACTTTCCAGACGCTTATAAAACGGCGAAAATGATTTTCTTGCCTAAGCACGGAAAGAACCCCAATTTGAAGGAGAGCTACCGGCCAACTTCACTTCTGGAATTTGGTTGGAAGCTCTTCGAGAAGATCCTCAACAAAAGAATGGTGTCTCACCTGGAGGAAAACTTGCTCTAAAACCCACACCAATTCGGGTTTAGGAGTAAGCGAAGTACGGAAATGGCGAATAACGTCATCACGGAAAAGCTAGCCCATGAAAAACGGGAAAAGAGTTACGTGGACATTGTGTGTCGGGATGTATAAAAGGTGTTCGATAAAGTGTGGCAACGGGGAATGCAGTACAAGATCTTACGACTGGGACTAAGTGAAAACTTAGAGAGAACTCTCTGTGAGTATGTCATGGAGAGAGCGGCGTACATCAGTTTAAGGTGCACGGACGGGCCAAAGTTTCTGCCCCCCTCCCGCAGGGGGGGGGCTGCCTGTCTCCCACTCTCTACTTGATTTAGGCCGCGGACGTCCCAGTCCCTGTAAGCCCCACTTGCCTCAACTTACAATTCGCCGATGATTTCACCCAGATAATCACATGTCCATGGAGGAATGCGCCTCTGCAAGCTCGAATGACAGCAGCAGAAATTGAAAACCTTAACGCCTACGAGGCCCGGTGGAAAATCCGAACCAACCAGGATAAGTTCAAAGTAGTCCCCATAGGCAGGAGACTACTTGATGACGTCATGGTGGGGGATAGACGATATCCCTACACCAATGAATGCAATGTACTCGTCATGAAGATCACCTCAACCGGGTACACAAAGCACGTCCAAGAACGTATCACCAAGGCCACTGCTGCATTCAAGACTCTGTATAGGTTCAGAAATCTTCGTCAAAGCAACAAAAAGAAGATCTATACTGCACTAGTAAGATCGACGTTGCTATACCCCGCCTCCGCCCTCTCTTGTGTCTCAAAGACACAGAAGAGGAGACTACAAGTGGTGCAGAACAAATGCGCGTACCTAATTGCAGGTACACGCAGAATGGAAAGAAGAACACAGGAAGAACTGCACCGGGAGGTGGGGTTAACCCCCATTAACGTTGTCATCGAAGAACGGACAAGGAATATGCTGGAAAAGGTCAATCGAGAGTCGGACGAGGAAATCGTACAAATGATTGACCAGAATAGAAGAGCAGTATGTCGCGCCAGATTTTCAAGCTCCGCTGGAATTTTAGCTGGCGGAGCAGAAGTGCCGTTCTACGCAAGATGAGTTGAATTTACTCCAAATCAAGACTAAAATACCAACCATGAAACCAACCGATTTTGACAAAAATTCCCTGATATCGACAAAAACCATCAACTCAGACAAAACTACCGAAGGAAACCCATACAAGAAGATGAAAATCACCGAACAAGACTACAAAGAAGAAACATAATACACAAAATACACACACTACAAATTTACGAAGAAACAAAGACACTAAAACAAACATAGTAAGTTATAATTAACGACTTACCAAAACAACAGCAAACGCGCACAGCATAACCAAATACATTAGCAATATGAAGACAAATGGCTTGAACGCCAAATTATATATATTATATATACATGTATATATATATATATATATATATATATATATATATATATATATATATATATATATATATATACATATATATATAATATATATATATATATATATAAGCAAAATGATAAACAACAACGGAACTACAAAACATAAAAATTTGAAAGCGATAGGCCTGATCACCAGGCTCTAGCATCACTTTGCACCCTACCACACTTCTTTCTCTTTTCACCACTGGTCTACTTTCCGCTGTCTATCCGCACACCCTTTCTATCCCCTCACCTGCATACTCTCCCATACATACCAGTTTAAATTGGATATTTTTGTCTGAAAAACTTTATGTGGTGGAAAATAAATATTTAAAAGACAAAAGTTTATTTTGGAAGTTTTGGGGGAACATTTATGGAATGTGTGATGTTAATGTGCTTGTCTTGAAAAAAAAAAGGATACTATCACATAAATCAATATAAATGATTATTCATAAAATATGTTTCGAGGGAAACAAATTCATTATGTAAATAAATATAAATAGACGTGAGAATGAAGTTTCTATATAGTAAATTTCAATACTGGAAATCTTTATTTTATAGTAGAGCGATGTCTGAAATTTTCCCTGTTGACGATAAAGAGACCCCAAAATATCTAGAAAAGGCATTTTATCGTTCAATTTTACCTCTATCCTAAATTTCAAATTGAGATCGAAAAATATTAGATAATTAAAAAAATATACGTGAACTTTGAAAGCAGCAAACGAAGCAACAAAAAATAGCCGATACGAGAAAGACGTATATTCCAAGTCAGCAGAAAATATTTCCTCCACAGGATGGACCATAAAAAAGAGTCAGACCCATTGAAGAGCCTAATGCAAAACCATCTACCATTTTATTGTTGATGGTGAACCACAAATATGATGAATTAAGTGTTATTGTTAATTGGGTTCGTGAATACCTATGGGATTTTCTTTTGAGAATTGAATACCTTATTTAGATTTATATTGATAATCTGATCAAGAATAATGTTAATAAGTACTCGACCTCAAAGCTAACCAAAAATACATCGGTGAGACGAGTAAAATGTTTAAATTTTTGTAAAAAAAAAAAAAATTGGAATATTGATTCTTAGAGAATGGAGAGAAGAGATCCAGGTGTTTGCCACCTTTTTGATGACAGTGGATTGGAGGTGTGAATCAATGTCAGACGACCCTCTAGTTTGTGTATTTTGGGTAGGCAATAATTAGTAAATAATTAGGAGGGGGGGCAATTTAAAGATTAGAGAGCAGGGACACGAAGGACGATCGGTAGGCAGGCAAATTTGCAGAAGGAGGATAAGGAAATGAACATAAAACCATGAGCACAATTGGAGAAGGAGCAAACGTTACATTATGAATTACTTCTCGAAAAAGAAGATAAACACGATGAAGCTAAATGGAAAAACAAATTTGATTGATTATATTCTCTTCTACAGGAAAAAATATCATTAAGCACATCAGTTATCAGTTCCACTAGCTCAACGTTCACAGGATAGTCAGGAACAAGAACAAAATAGAACTAAAGCAGGAGAGAGCCAAACTCGTGGCAACGAAATCAAACCTACTAAAATCTGGCTTCCAAAGTACAGTAAAATAAATACCTAAATTATAATAGTAAATAAGTTTAAATGAACCCCAAAAATATTTTACAATGTACCTCTTTGTCAAATAACTAAAACAACGCCCACGAAAAGAAAAATAAGTGTCTACGAAAATATTTTTAGACGAAAGCAAGAAATGAGACGGGATAGAACAGAAAGGAACAAATTTACATAATTCAACAAGCTCATTTTAAAGATCACACAAAAGTAGAACATATATTAAAAACTTAGTGAGAAAATCAATTAAAAAAACAACAACAACTCTCTTAAGAAAATGAAACAACAACTAACAATGACATGTTTCAACACTTATGTCACACTGATTTGTTAAAAGGGTAGCAAAAAAGACTTAAAGAGGTACAGGACAATCTCGTATCATCAACATATAAATAACTTACAAAAAGTCATAACTAACAGACTAACACAGACACTGGAATACAATTAACCACCGGAATAGGCAGATCTTAGAAAGAACCATTCTACTTAGTAGGAACTGCAAGCTGCTCAAGAATTATTGCCAAAAAAATGAATATGAATTATGTCTTCAAATGTCATTTCTAGATAATTAAAATGCTTTTTAATCAGTAAGCATCGATTCAGTTCAGGCACACTACAGAAACACGAATTAAGAAAACTTTCATGAACATTGTCTCCTAAATATATAGTCGTACAACATCGTCATTTAAGATGTACTCAGTCAATATAAAATAAAAATAAAAAAGAAGTAGGCAGAGGAACCTCAAATTCCTCAAACTCTTTACAGTAGTTGAAGAAATTTTCAAGACCTTGGATTAGTAACAAATTAATGGAAGATATTTAAGTCATCTTTGCTTGGATGAGTGTCTAAAAAGTAACGGCATATTTTGATTAAAAAAAGGCGAATTTCAAAAAGCTTTTTACTAACATATTAAAGTGTTTAATTTTATACAAACTATAAATGCATAAAGTAAAAGGGTTTAATGGTTGCCCCTCAAAGGCTACTGCAACATGTATCTGCTAATTTCAACTTTATCAAGTAATCTTAGGCATGAAATTTACCAGGGCCCCCACATGACAAGGGTATGGGATAAAACAATCTCATCTTGAAACTAAAGGCATGGGGAAATCCAGGCTGGTCTTGTTACGAAGAGCATGGGATAACCTAGGCTGGTCTTGTAAGCAAGATCATACGATAAGATAGGTTCGTCTTATGTCCAAGAACATAGGATAAAATAGGTTCGTCTTGTGCCTCCCCCCCTCCCCCAGTCAAAGAGTTTATGTCAGTGAATGAAGTAGTTGAGTTATTATCTAGCAACATCATCGCCGTGAGCCTAACTACTGTTACTGTTTTGCATGCCGACGTCTTCCGTGGTGGTTACCAAGGGTGAGACGGCCCTCAAAGAGATGTGTTATAAGCGCCGGCCGAACGATTTCACTTTCTGTGCATTTCTTTGAGCTAAGGCTAGGTTGCGGTATTTTTTGAAGCACTCCCATCGCTCTTCCTTGCTGGCATACTTGTCTTTACTGAATGGGAAAGACCCCTCTTGCAGAGATGTGAAAGCGAGTCAAAAAAATTCGGGACAAGTTCTCGCAGGACCCCCCCCCCCCTCCTTCTCCAGGAGAATGGGCCTACAATCTCGGACACTGCGTCCGTGCCGGAGTCCTTCGCGACCGCTTTTCCCGCATTCTCTAGCCGAGGTGCTGGTGCGCATCGTCTACACACGGCAGCTGAAGGCTGCCGTGTGTTCTACCTCACGAGGCGAAGAACCCTTCAACGACAGGTTTACATTGAGTGAGTTGCGCTCCGCTCTCGTTTCGTGCGCGGACACCACATCTGGTCCGGACGATGTACCGCACGCCATGCTTCAAAACCTTGAGGAGCGAGGCATGACCTTTCTTGTAGATTTGTTCAACACCATCTGCACAGAGGGTATCCACTGAAAGTCCTGGTGAATGGCTACTGCGATCGCTTTTCGCAAACCTTAGAGAGTTCTATCTACCCCGGCCGGTTTTGCCCAATCTCTCTAACTTCCTGAGTCTCCAAGTTGATGGATAAATTGGTAAATATTAGACTAGCCTATTTTCTGGACAGCGGAGGCCACCTTTCTTTTAGGACAGTGAGGCTTCCATAAATTATACTCGACGCATGATGATCTGCTCCCACTGGAAAATACTGTCTGCTAGGTTTTCCTTCGTAGACAGCACTACACCACGGTGTTTTTCGATATGGATAAGGCCTATGATACCGCATGGGGATACGGTAACATGGAGACTCTTCACACAATGGGGGCGAGGGGAGGATTCAAATCTGTATTTCTGTGTTTTTGCTAGATCGTCATTTACGGGTATGGGTTGGGGACCCTCTCTGACCCAATAGAACAGGAAGAAGGTGTTCCGCAGGGAAGTGTCCTCGGTGTCACACCCTCTGCCCTCAGTATTAAGGGTATGTCTCACTATGTCGAAGCGCACAGGTATCGGTTTTCCTTAGCCAAGACTAAGGTGGTGCACTTCTGTCCTATATCCACCGCTCAACCCGACCCGGACTTGTCCCTAAACGGGGTTTGCCTGGAGGTGGTAGATTCGCACAGTTTCTTTGCTCTTGCTTTCGACCGACTCCCGATCTTGGAGGCCTATATTCGCAGCCTTAGCATCTCTGTACTCACTCTTTGGATACCCTATGTCCCGTGAGGTTCATCATTTGGAATATTTATAGGGTCACTGCCCTACTTTTCTATAAATCCTTTGTTTCTTCGAAGTTTGACGACGGATGCGAGATTTCTGCATCCACAGCCGAGTGTGTATTGCGGAAGGTGGTCTCGATCCACCAGACCGTTCTTCGCCTAGTGGCCGGTGCCTTCCACACGTCCTCCTTTGAAAGCCTACTTGTCGATGCTATGGACATGCCACTCACTCTGCACAGTGCACAGTGCATTATGCACCTGTACGTACGATCTCAGCGCCTCCTCAATCGCCAACGGCTCTCACTGCATCTGCAACCGAATTCGACGGTGCTTATGCCGCAGAGAGACGCCAGTTATATTCTAAGCCGTTTGGGTATAGGGCTAAGAAACTCCCTTGAGAGCTTGGTGTATCTCTTGGGTCGGTGACACCTCTGGTTCTACCCAGGACGCCACCCTGGAGAGTACCACCTTTGACGATTTGTCGCTACGCCTCTACTCTCAAAACTTCTACAACGCTGGGAGTATTGCGTTCAGCTTCTTTGGACACATTGCCTATCACCCTAGCTCCATGCCATTGTATAGGCAGGGCTTCAAGCCCAGGAAGGGGTCGGTTTCCACTCTGTTTAAAGTCAGCGAAGCTCTACCAGGTGTCGCGTCTGTCTTCCCGTATTTGCTGGTTGCTATATACAGCTCAAACCGGGAGATAACGTGTTGTGCCCGGTTTAGAGACCGGATTGTGATCTTTCGCGACTCACAAAGCTCTGTGACTGCTCTCGGTGCAATGAAATCTCCACATCAAATGGTTTGCAATATCCTTGACGCCCTGGTTGCTGCGAGCCATGTAGATTCAGTAATTGTGGTGAATGAGCGCGTTGATGAGGGCGCCAAAAAGTCCGCAACGACTGGGCGACAAAACCAGAGTTTCACTTTTCCTCACACCAACTACATGGCATGAATCAGGGCAGATTGGCAAGGAAGTTAGGACACTGCCGAAAGGAACTTAAAATTGCGTGCCATTGCGTTACGACTGTTCCCATGAACCTACCCACCAATGCCGCGACGGCTTCAGTTTGCTTTTTGTCGTCTCCGAATTGGACACACTCGCGGGACGCACCTCCATTTGATGGAGCGCTCACTGGTTCTACTTTATTGCGACGACTGCGTTGTCCCCCAGACTGTTCGGCACATTCTTGTTGAATGTCCACGTCTGGAGGATCTTTGCGCACGTTACCTGTCGCGGTACAGGGACGAGTGGGATTGTTACTGCTTGCCCCTTGTATTTATATCGCGTTCGTGTACACATATTTGTGGATATCTGACATTTTGGAGAAGGTTTGTCTCCTCCATTTGATTTGACTCTTTTGCCGTAGGTCGCTTGTTCCTACGCAGGAGGTCGGCCCAAACTATTTTAGATCAGTTGGAGAAGAAGAAATAAAAGTAGGAAAAAACTTATTTAATTGGGTTTCTTCCAAGTTTTTTACTTAAACTTATTTTACTGGTCACACATGCACAACAAGAAAAAAAAAATCATGTAATACTATTTCATTCCCCTTATTATTTCATTCTCCTTGTAGTGTGACTTTGTGTGGCATCTTCCATGAACAGGACTGTTCCAAACACCTTGACCCATAATCAATACACCAGCCTATTTGATTTCTTTTTATACCCTACCTTTACCGCGATAATTTCCCTCTCATAGCAGTCTATTCTTATAAAACCAAACAAATCTTGACTCTCACAAAATATTATGCTGTGGCAAGTTGCAAGTGAGATGCTATTTATCTCTCTTGCTTCTTCCTATGCCCAAAACTAAAAAAAACGTGGATGAATATTGTATGCTGCTGTAGTAGGGGGTAGGGAGAGTAAGTTTTGAATCGACCTTTCTTTGAGAGGTAGTTTTGATTTTATAGTTGTTCGATAGTAGTTTTGAGCCTGACATTTGTGACTTGTAATTAAGATTTTTCTTAAGATTTGGAACAACACGAACAATTTTGCCCCACAAGATCGGCTGCCAACGACGTCTTGTAAGAACGCCGACTGCCAACGACAGCCTGTAAGAATTCCAGCTGCCAACGACAGTCTGTAAGAACTCTGGCTGCCAACGTCAGCCAGTAAGAACGCCGGCTGCCAACGACAGCCTGTAAGAACACCGGATGCCAACGATAGCCTGTAAGAACTCCGGCTGCCAACGACAGCCTGTAAGAACACCGGCTGCCAACGACAGCCTATAAGACCTCCGGCTGCCAACGACAGCCTGTAAGAACTCCGGCTGCCAACGACACCCTGTAAGAAGTCCGGCTGCCAACGATGTCCTGTAAGAACGCCGGCTGCCAACGACAGCCTGTAAGAACTCCGGCTGCCAACGACAGCCTTCCTTCGGCAGCCCCTGAGGCCAAACTGACACCCGACCCATCGCCCTTCTTCTCTTTGGACAAGATCAGCGCGGTCGAGAGGGTTATCATGATGATTGGGCAAGTCAGGGTGCCCCATACACTTGCCCAGGTTTGTGGCCAGGTAGATAGATACCTTCAGTGCCCCCTGCCCCAACGGGATAAGCAAGACGGGAGAACCCAGTTACAACCACAACAGACAACCACGGATTTACCCAGCCTTGGCATGAATTCCATTGCCTTCTGAGACCGACGGATGCCAACGATCTCGTTAAGATAATTTGTTCTTAATCATTGAGAATGTATAATCCAACGAGGGACCTACCACTCAGTGAACATAGGGGTTTAAAGTTCGTAGTTTTGAGTTCTTATGCTCTTTATACGAACTTTCACCATTGCAATCGACAACTTTTGTATTGCTATTTTTTAATTATTTAATTTCGTTATTCGTTTTATTACTATTTATTATTTTTCCGTCGATTTTTAGCTCCTCTCGTAGGTGTCCAAACATTTTCTTTCATTCTTGGAAAATATTTGTAAAAAAAATGAGTTGATTTTCCATATTTATCCCTTTTTTAGCCCTTTCGTTGATTGGTATCGCCAAGCTCACCTTTGCGGATATGCGTTTCTAACCACGGAAGTGGGGCCAACTTCCGTCCTTAAGAAATTAATATAAATATTAAAATATCTTGAAAGTTAATACTTCAAAGTTTAAATTTTGCGCTCTTCTTTCCTCCCCCCTCTCAAAATAGATGAATTGGGTGGAAAACTGACAAAAGGGAAAAAATTTCTTTTCGAAAACAGGAAACCATTAATTTCTTGTCAAATTTTGGAACAGCTTTATATGCTTCGTGTGTGTGCGGGACTAAATCCCTGATAAACTGCAGAAATGTGCATATATGCCTGGAAGAATGTGTGTGTCCGAACTGATCCTTGTGTAAGCATGTTCTTTATGCGGGGAGGGGGGTGGGGCATTTTTTCTCTGAACAAATGAAGGTGATCCATGAGAAAACTTAAAGAATTTACGGCAAGCATTTCGTTGGATCTTGCCATTGTAGGGTAAACTTGTTTTCAACATGTACAAACACTTGTTGAGACAAGCAATTGTTTACAACTTGATAAGACAAGCATTGTTTTCTACTTTCTGAGATATACTTGTTTTTTAACTTGTTGTGACAAGCACTTGTTTTTCAACTTGTTGTGACAAGCACTTGTTTTTCAACTTGTTGTGACAAACACTTGTTTTTCAACTTGTTGTGACAAACACTTGTTTTCAACTTGTTGTGACAGCACTTGTTTTTCAACTTGTTGTGACAAGCACTTGTTTTTCAACTTGTTGTGATAAGCACTTGTTTTTCAACTTGTTGTGAAAAGCACTTGTTTTTCAACTTGTTGTGACAAGCACTTGTTTTTTAACTTGTTGTGCAAACACTTGTTTTCAACTTGTTGTGGCAAGCACTTGTTTTTCAACTTGGTGAGACAAGCAATTGTTTACAACTTGATGAGACAAGCATTGTTTTCTACTTTCTGAGACATACTTGTTTTTTAACTCGATGAGACAAACACTTGTTTTACAACTTGTTGTGACAAGCACTTGTTTTTCAACTTGTTGTGCAAACACTTGTTTTCAACTTGTTGTGGCAAGCACTTGTTTTTCAACTTGGTGAGACAAGCAATTGTTTACAACTTGATGAGACAAGCATTGTTTTCTACTTTCTGAGACATACTTGTTTTTTAACTCGATGAGACAAACACTTGTTTTACAACTTGTTGTGACAAGCACTTGTTTTTCAACTTGTTGTGACAAACACTTGTTTTCAACTTGTTGTGAAAGCACTTGTTTTTTAACTTGTTGTGACAAGCACTTGTTTTCAACTTGTTGATCAAGCCATGTCATGAGACTTTGCGTCATAAATCTAAATCTAAAAATGAGATTATTGGAAATTATGCGCAAAGTTTTCGATTAAAACGGAAATTACAAAGTTTGAGTTTGCTTATTTGGGAACCCTAAAGACAACAAAACGTTCTATCCTGGCTCGTGTCACCTCCTGTCAGAATTTTCTTCTATTTTTGAGAAATATACGAAAACCATAAAATATTTTTGTTATTTGATTTTGGGGGGTAATATATATATATATATATATATATATATATATATATATATATATATATATATATATATATATATATATATATATATATATGGGTAAAAATCACGAGAGGGTAACACGTGAATAAGTATAAATATTTGTGTACACTACGTAGGGAAAAAGAAAGATTGATTGGAGTTGGTACTTCCGTTGTCTTAACATTTTCAAACTGACAATGGTTATTATAATAGAAAGACACCGTATTTATACAAAGCAATGTTTTCCGTATGAGGTCAGATTTTTTTAGGGACTATGATAAGTCTGATTTCGAAAAAGAAAGATAGGACTGGATCTAAGGAAAACAAACCAGGGCTTATATTTTCATTTCTGCCAATAAAATCATTTATATGCATTATGGTATCTGCTTTTGACCAGTTAATCTGGTGACCCATCTTAAGGCTGTATACGGCCAAGGTACTATTCGAATATCCCTTAGATACTACAATTTGATGATGCTTAATTCTTACAAGTATGTTTTTAGAAGTTTGATCTACATAGAATAAATTACAATCCAAACAAGGTATACTATATATTACATTATTATCGTTCATTGGGCTTTGTTTTATTAACATTGGTACTACATACAAGAAATTATCCTAGTAAGGTAAAAGTAATATGTTGTGTTTTCCTTAACTTGCGGTTATATAATATTTATTTTACCTTTATACATGCAGTTTTCCACAAAATATTTCGGCTAACACAGATTGAAGGCAATTTCTTCAATTTTTGTAAATTCTTGGTCTATATCGTCAGGACTACATATTCTGAGCGCCCTAAGATACATGGAAGGAAATATTGATGTTTTAATATTTTTAGAATGACCTGAATAAAAATGGTCATAGGATAAATTATTTGTCGGTTTCCTGAAAATAGAAAACTTTAACCTGTCTGGTTGTCTAATTATTAGAACATCTAGGAAAGGAAGGCTATTATTTTTCTAAAGTAAACTTAATTGACGGAACCAATGAATTAATTAATAAAAGAAAACCATCGAGGTCAAAATCTTCCTTTAGAATTCCCAGGACATCGTCTACATAGCGGTACCAAACAATTTGAGTGAACCAAACCGATGGAATCAGCCTCGTTTCAAAATATTCCATATATATATTTGACAATAAGGGAGATAAGGGATTGCCCATAGCCATGCTAAACACTTGTTCGTAGAACTTGGAATTGAAACTAAATTTACAAATGAGTTGAATAATCAAGTTGGACGGTAAAGGCAAATCATAAGAGTCTAGAATATCAGCTAGGAACTACAATAAGGCATCAACAGGCACTTTAGTAAATGAAGAGGTAACATCAAAACTGACTAATCTCAGGTCTGATGTTACTTTCATATTGTCTAACTTATGGCAAAGATCAACTGAATTTTTTAGATGTGATTGTGACATGGATCCTAAGATCGGAGAAAGTAAATTTAGGAAATATTTTGAGAGTTTATATTGGATTGACCCAGTTGCACTGATGATTGGTCTTATTGTATTGCCTGACTTATGGGTTTATATTAGGCCATACAGATAAGGTAATGATGAACCACTATAAATATAAGCCACGGTTTGTTTTCCTTAGATTCATCCTATCTTTCTTTTTCAAATCAGACTTATCAGAGCCCCAAAAAAAAATCTGACCTTATAGGAAAAACATTGCTTTGTATAAATACGATGTTCCTCTATTAAAATAAACCATTGTCAGTTTGAAAATATTAAGACAACGAAAGTACTAACTCCAATCAATCTTTTTTTTTCCCCAAGTGGGATTCATACATATATATATATATATATATATATATATATATATATATATATATATATATATATATATATATATTGTGGGGGAATTCCACGTGGAATTTCTTTTCCAGCACGGAAGTGAAGTCCTTGCGCCGGAGAAGATTCTAGAATTTGGTTAGGCCTAAATGGGTAAGCCTCCCCCCCTCCCCCAATCCACAAGCGGTAGCCTCGAACCGCGTCCACCACGGAACACCTTTACGCGGGTTAGAATCGCCTCAGCGTGAAGATTCGAGGCCATTCGAGAGTAGCGCTGTTTTCCCCACCCCCGCAGGGAGAGCCTTGAAATATATATATGGCTCGTCTCATATGTGAGACACAGAGTTGACGAGTCTCGTCTGGACCCAAGAATATTGCCCTAGTTTCAAGTCAGGTGCTAACAACAAAGCAAAGTGACGGCTGAACTATTTGTGTGTTGGAATTAGCCCCAGTTAGGGAGGTAATTCCATTTAACGATCGCAACCGAGCGATTTTTCCGACTCCACTCATCAATTCCTGTCGATGCCCTCCTCGTTCGCCCCTCGTTTTCGGGGGGCCGAAATACTCTCCCCTGGATCGGACTTTACCCCCCCCCCTCCTTTTGGAGAACCGTCATCACGTTAACTTCCCGCTCAGAAGCTCTGAGCGCCCTCGCCATCACGTTTATTGCCTGCAGAAGACATCCGTGAAGCCTTACCCTGACCTCTCACCCGGAATCCTCCGTAAGCCAACCCCTCTCCCCTTCAGCAACCCAATTGAGTTAATCCTCCCCATTTGAATAGTCTCCTCCTGTAATCAATTAATTTTTAATTTCATAGTCTGATGCATAACTCTGCAATTCCCCCCCTCGTTTACCGATGTAATTTTGCCCATTTTCTCTTATTATTATTATGTAAATAAAATTATATTTTTGTAAATGCCTCTTTAAATAACCTTGAGCTTTGCCATTGCCCAAATTTTACCTGACCTCGTTGCACTCTTTCTCGCTGTTCCGCCCGTCGAAACTCGTGGCGTTCCGTCCCCTTGTCGGTTCGCCTTTAAGTTATTGGTCCCTCCCCCATAGATATAATATGGTATTGATATAATATAATGTCATACCACGACATATATATATATATATATATATATATATATATATATATATATATATATATATATATATTTACAACTTAATAAGGGACGGGGGTCTAAACCACGGATCGTTACAGCATATAAACTAGAAAGTCAACCCGAATTTAAACTCCATCCCGCAACTAAACACACTGGATTTGTCTTAACGTCTATCAACTGACGAGGGGGAGACAAGAAAAATATCGAACAAAACCAAAGAATAAAATAGAGCCGAGGACAGAAATGGTGAAAAGAACCAAGGGTACCAGGGAGTGTAAACTTTGTTAATCACATTGTTGGGGCGTGTAGGGCACACTTCGAATTGCGAGGAACAATATCGAACACAATGAAAGCTTTGCAATGATTCAATAAACAAAATCGAAACCAACGAGGGCATCCCGGCAAGTTTATACCCTAAAGAAAGCGATATTGGGCCGATGGTGTATGCTGGGGTATTTTCCCCTTCATTAAGATGAGCCTTAAGACCCCCACCTTGGGAGATGGGGGTGGGATGTGGTGGCCTAGCTTTTCCATCTATATGGAGAGGATTTTTTTTCACTTTTGAAATTCATAAAGCTTCGAGGCTTCATGTCGTCAACTATCCCTCTTTCTCGCTTTCGGAGAAAAGCAGAAACCTTGAACGAGGGGTGAAAGCAAGAAAACAACTTCAAGTTTCCTCAAGTTTTCATCCGCGCTCTTAAACCTTCCTCTTTACACTTTTTAACTTTGACTTTCCAACCTATTAAAAATTTTTATTATTGTGTTTGTTAAAAGTAAGTCAATTAAGATAGCATCGCGGAGAAAGGCAAGTGCTTACTTTTTATTTTGGGAGTTTCTCCTTGATCGTCAAACATTCAACGTTAAATAGGTGAGAGAAGCAGGGAAATAGAGTAGATAGTATGAGAGGGTAGTTTTTATTTGTTTTTTTTTTGGGGGGGGAGGGGGGGAGTGAGTGGGTAGGAGTATTATTAATTTCCAGAATACTGGCTATTTTTCTTTATTTAGCTGTATTCTTCTATATGTATATATTTATCAATGTTACTTCTAATTAGTTTATTTTAGTTTGTTCTAAGTCTTTTTCTTTTATATTCTGTTTCTGAGTCCGAGTCTTTTCGTTTGGGTACCATAGCGGGTAGCGTTTCTTCTAATTAATCTGTGTATTTCTTTTATTTTCTCTTACGTTATTTCTGGCATTCTTTCCTTTGTTTTTCTTGTTTTGCTTGGGTTACGTTTTCTTTTACTCAAGTGTATATTGTTTGTTCTTCTCGCTGTAGGTGGAACCTACTGCTCGGGAATGCTTTCTTTATTCGGTTTTGGTTTACTTCCGGTATTCTAAGCTCGTCGTTCATTTCTACGAGCTTTTCATCTATCTTTGTCCATATTTTATTTGCTCGTTCTTCTAGCGTCTTAATTATAGGTTGAATTCCGGCTGTTTCTAATATGTCGCGTATTTTCTTCCTCTCTATTCTTCTAGTGTTAGTGATACGATATGTCACTTTGTTTTGGATTCTATGTATTCTTTTCTTATTAGACTTCGGTATGACGTGCAGAGGGATCGGTGGATACACCAGGACCCACTCGCTTCTTTATGGCTCAGATTCCCTAGGGTGTAGAGCAATCTTAGGCCTGATTTCGCCGTGGCGATCCTGGATTTCACGTGGTTTCTGTAGCCATGACTTCCCAAATGCAGGCCTAGTACTTTCCCTTCATTTGAATATTGATACTCTGTACCTTTTATGATTATTTGTGTCTTTTTTATTCTTTGTATAGGGATTATTTCCAACGTTTTTCATAATCGTTTATGTTTTTTTTATTTCTCGTGCTGTTATACGAGCCTGCCATCTGGGGTTTGTATAGTTTGTCGGAATTATTTGGCTTAAATCATCTGCATATTGTATATTTATACTGTTAGGTGAGATTGGGGCAGGTAAGTCGGCGGTAAAGATGGAATACAAGGTGGGGCTTAGGTAACCTCCTTGAGGGACTCCTGTTTGTTGGTCGAAAGTGGGGCCTTCTTGTTCTTCAATGCTTATTTGTGTTTTTCTGGTTTGCCTGGTTTCCGTAGGAATACCATCCTTGCTAATTTGAACTTCTCAGGGAAGGTGCCTATGTTTAGGTAGGCATTAAGCAGAATATTTTATGGGGCCTTCTCATTATTTTAGTTCGTTAGACCTGTTGTTCCTGGCGTTTTCTTTTTGAAGGATTTAATGGTACTTTTGATTTCTTCGGTCGTAAGTTTTGCTCCCAGGCCTATTTGTTCATTTCTGTTGTTTTCGACTTTTAACGCCCGGGTTAGTCTGTGGATGTTGGCTTCTATAGACTTGTTGACTCTTCTTTCTGTTGTTCTGTCAAAGTTTATGTTATATTCATCTTCAATTGTATAGATTTTGTTCCATGAGCTCTGAATTTCTCTTCTATTTCTACGTTGGTCCTTATGTATTCGTTATTTTGATCTATTATTTTCATCGGCTTTCTTGATGGTCTGCCTTTAATCACTTTTATTAGCCTCCATGCTAATTTGGGGTCTTCGGTTGTAGCTGTTTTATCTATTGGTTTTTGCCATATTTTTCCTTGTTGCTCTTTATTAATAAAATCATTTCTTTCTTCATTTGATTGAGCTCTTTTGCTCTCTGCCGAGTGGTTCCGTAACCTCTTATTTCTTGGTGCTTTATTCTGATGTTCTTTGCCTTTCTTCTCATTTCTGTTGTCCATTTGGGATGTGGTAAGGTCTTATATTTTGTCAGTGGTACGGCCTGTTTGTCGGCCTCTATCATTGTCTCAATCAGGTCGTCCATTATGTTATTTAGTTCTTCTAATTTTTCGCCATTAAGATCTGGTTGTTGATATCTCTTTAATATTTGGGTGTAATTTTGCCAGTCTGTCCTCTTATATGATTTCCTTGGTGTTATGGGAATCATTATGGAGTTCTGGTTGATCGTCACCAAGATTCCTATGTGGTCGCTGGAGGGGATTTGGATTGGCTCCATGTATATGTTATGCGGGAAGTTTGGGGATGATAAAACTATATCCAGCCTGGTGGCGGATCTTTCCCCTAATGAACGCCGGGTTATTTCCCTGTCCATCAGTAATTCTATATTTTGTCCTGCATTGTTCGACCTTTATAGCCTGATTCCCGTAAACAGGCGTTCAGGTCTCCTAATAATATAATAAGGTTATTGTTGTTGTATATTTCCATTATTGAATGGATCGGGACATGGGGGTGGTAGGATGGTTGGTAGGCCACAGCAACTGTGAGAGGGGAATATCCCATCTCTAGTGTCACGGCCACGTAGGCCTCGTCGACTTCTCGTCCCTGAGTGTAGTGGAGGTTCTTTCTTATTGCGATAGCTGCGCCATCGTACCTTCCTCTTGTTGGATTCTTTTGAAATATATTATAGTTAGTGATTTTCATGGGCACATCGTTTTTCACCACATGTTCCGAGATACATATGATGTCTGCGCGTATTTGCCTGAATATGTTTCCATATTGTATGGCCTTGGTCTTCCATCCATCCACGTTCAGGTGTAAGATTTTTAGTTTTCTGTTTGTATTGGCCATTATTTTAGTTTTTCTTTGAACTTTGGTATTTTCCGTTTGTGAGTTTGTTGAATGTTTCCTTTCTCAGTGGTCTTATATCATTGGGGAAGAACCTGATGGGGTTTTTCCATATAAGTTTTTCAATTGAGTTTTCGTCATGGTCGGTTACATAGGTCCATTTGCAGGTGCCTTTTTCCAGGCGTTTTCTGATATCAGCGGGTCTGGCCTCCTTTGGTGAGGGGTAGACCTCATGCACAAAGATTCTAAGTTTGAAATCTTTGGCTTCGTACCTGCAGCCTTCTTCATTTTCGGTCTCTTTTGAGGATTCCGAGTCGGTTGTTTCTTCCGTGTCTTGTATTTGTTTTGTTTTTTCTTTTTCTTTTTCTTATTTTTGTTTTTAGATTCTTTGTCAGATTGTTCTGTTTCGTCTTCGTCTTCTGCGGTCTCTTCTGTATCTTCAGTCGCCTTTTTTTCTTCAAATGCGGCTCGCACTTCGAGCATATCTTTCACCTGAAGAGTCTTTCCAAAGGTGATGACTCCGTGTATGAAAGCTGATGGAGGGTTGGGCGGAAACCACATTTTCCTTACTCCATTCTTTTCGAGGAGAAGGTTGAGTGTGTCCGCGAAGGTTCCAGGTTGGTTGGGCAATATTATGAACGTGCGCGAACATAATACATGCCAAAATATCTAACCCGGTTCCTTCATTCACATTTATGTTTATATTTTGTTCCTCTGCTTGTTTTATTTCTTTTACTGTTGCCTTGGCCACTTGTGCGTATGTTTGGTTGTTTATTTTTTCTTTTGCCTGGGTCTTTTCTCTTTCCTTTTTTGATATTATTTCTCTCCATTTCGGGCAGTTAACGGCCATTGTTCTATGTGGACCTTGGCAGTTTATGCCCTTTTTATTTGTTTCCCTGCATTCTCGGAAGTTGTGACCTCTGAGCAAACTATCTTATCTTTTTTAGGGCATTCTCTGGTGACATGTTCTTCCAGTGCATAGCAGTGGAAGCATGTTTGTACGTTTGTGAATTTCTCCGTGTGGATGTTCTCTGGTGGAATTCTCATTCCAAAGGCCACGAGACTGTTTTGCATGGCCCTGTTGGCCATTTCAGTCGCTGTGCAAATCACCGCTTTTTTAAGATGTTGATTTTCCTTCTCGAGCTCTTTCTTTAGCTCCTCTTTGGTATGTGAGCCCAAATAAAGGTAGACTTTTCTGCATATGAAGGAGCGGTTAGCCTGGAGCTGTGGCGGTAATTTTGGTTGTAGGCCAATCTTTCCTAGTATGTTCATTCCTTCTGGCGCTACTAGCTTTTCCACGTCTTCCTATTTGTGGCACAGGACTACGTAGCCATTTGTGACATCTATGAGCTTGGCGATAGCAATCTTTAATTCTGTGTATAGAGCTCTGGTGAGGACCCCTCTCTGGTTTGGGTCTCCCAGGCTCTGTTCTCAGAGGGAGCCTTCTATATTCCATAGTGTTAGTTTTGTAATCTGTATGGGTTCTCCCGACCCGTAGGCCAAGGCTCCGCTAATTAAGCTGTCAAGGGTGAGGATGATGAATGGGTGGACCCGGGTGGGCTTCTCTCGAGAAGTGAATAGTGACGGACCTTTTCGTTGGCTAGCGCGGAATCAACCATCGCTATCCGGGGATGCCACCTGCTCAAGGGAATTAAAAGCCGCAGCTGCGTCCTACCATACACTGAGACATACGTTTGCATGTCCTTTAGTGGTCTTGGGACCCTCCCACAAGCGGAGTTGTTATACTCCCCTGCAGGGGTTGCAGCCCGGCCCATTGTCCGGGGGCTCCTCTGGTACGGGTTTCTGGCAGTGAGCTAGTCCTCAAACCTCCCCCCACTTCTACCCCCAATAATTCATAAGCTACTGCCTTGCATAGTTGAGACGAAGTCACGGTGACAGCTTTCATCAGTGAGGGCATTTGGCCCCGGGGCTGGGGAATTAGGCATTTATATTATTAAATATTAACTGGCCTAAAATTATTGAGTTCTCTCTTTTCCAGTACCTCCCTAAGGGGAGGATTTTTGGTGTAGGAGGCAAAACGGTGTGTGAGTCGAAATTTTCTCTTGGTCTTGCCTCCTGTATCTACTTTAACAAGCTTTACGAGAGTGGTCTGTTAGCTATCCAAGCGGCAAATTCTTCAACATTTCAAGTAACTTTTATTGTTCATAGTGTGGTGGAGCAAATGTGAGTGTGTGTATAAGGGGCCATTCTCCCACCCTTTTTCCAATACACTCTTCCCCCTTCTGTAAGAATGTGTGTGTGTTGATGGGAATGAGTTTGTTTTGTTTTTGGTTATTTTATGTATAAATAAATTACCATGTTTTTTGTTTTTTCCAGGCGCCATATTCTGGAAAGGACTTAGTTTCATATATCCTTATATTACAAACAAACTACTAAATGTTAAATATTTTATGAGACAGCATTCAAGTACCAGAATAAAAAAAGAACAAAACGAACAAAAACATTGCCTGCATTGTTCAAGAGCCACTGTAATGAAAATATTTGGGAGAAATTTAAAGAAAATTTAAGAAGTCTTCTAATAGTAGTTGACTGGATCTTGAAGAAAACTTAGCTCCGAGGCGGCAGGCACCATAAGAACCGCACACCCAATTTTGTCACAAGAGTGACTGCCGACAAGATTTTCCCCCGAGGAGGCCGGCAAATCGTAAACCGTGGTACCACGTAAGAAAACTCCTCTTTTTTTTTGTTTCTTGTTTTGGTTGTCCCTTTTTGTATATGCTGACTCTTAGTATTAATATATATATTTTTTGATTGATTGGGTTCCAAGATAGGATTGTTTTATTATATATATATATATATATATATATATATATATATATATATATATATATATATATATATATATATAATAGGTTCATTGGGTGCATATTTACCCATATATTTGTAAATATTGTATTTTTTTGTTAGTGAAGGACTGTACATACAATCCGTTTTATTCTCCTTCGATTTCTCACGTCCGGATTAGTGTAGGAAGTGGGTTGGATCGATTGGGGTTAGTCTCAATTTTTCGGCCCGCTACATTTGGCTCCCGAATAGGGACGTGAGATCTCGAAACTGGGAGCGTGACAGGATTGGATTGCAGTCCATACCCAATTAGCATGGTAGGTAGTTTGGTTGTTTTTCACTTTTGTCTATGGCTGTTACTAACCTGGGAGGATGGCTTCTGTGGAACAGGGCCTCCATGATGAAATTGTGAGACTGAGGCTGGAGTTGGAGCAGACAGAGGAGGAATGTATGATGTTGAGGAACGTGATTGATGGATTGAATAGTGATGTGATGAGTATGGATAAGAAGACAGGCAGGATGAGGAAATAAATGGACGAGAGACAGAAGCAGGTCAACCAACGGATGAAGGACTTGTATGACATGATGAAGGGGTCAGGACCGGCCCCAGGACCCTCGATCTTGACCCCTGCTCCGATTGAAGGGGATAAGACTAATGGAATCAATGTGAGTGTGTGCGAGTCTAGAGAGGATAGGGTGATTATGAGTGATAGGAAGGACGGAGAATGGAAGAGAGTTGAACGCAAGAGAAGAAGGAAGAGTGGTGCAAAGGGGAAGGATAGGAAGGTAAGAGGCAAGAGTGTGGACTCATTGTACTCGGATGAAGGAGAGAGTGATGGTATGATTGATATGAGTGAGAGTGAAGGCAGCTCAAGTGAGAGTGAAGTGAATGTGGGAAAGGGTATTTTGATAAGGAAAGTGCCAAAGATAGATTTATTTAAGTTACATGGTGGGAAAAGTGTGGAAGAATTCTTCAGGAAATTTGAGCGATATTGTAAGCTCAAGTACCCGGAGAATAAGGGATACTGGGTGAATGTTTTGGGGGAATGTTTGGAGGGAAAAGTATTGGAGTTTTTCCGCGTGATTACAAGTATGGGGGAACCAAGGTACGATGTGGTGAAGGAGAGATTGATTGGGCAGGTGGAACGAATGAAAGAGTGTGTGAAGTATAAAAGGGTGAATGAATTTGAGAAGGCTCGAATGGGAAAAAGTGAAAGTGGGAACATGTATGCACATAGGCTTGAGAGTATGGCAAGAAAGAGGTATGGTGATGATGATGTAAATGAATGTAAACCACTGATGAGGAAGTTTTTGGACACGATCCCGCGAAAGGTGAGTGAATGGCTGAGTGGAAAGAGAAAGGAGAGAATGGGACTGACAGGTGAACGGTTGATGTGGGAGGATGTGTTGGAGCTGTTGAAAGATGGACGATTTGATGAAAGCGATCTAGAAGTGAATAGATGGTACAGTGTGAATGTTGGGGGTAAGAAGCCCAGGAGCTTTCATCCACCCCAGCAGTATGTCAGCTACAGAGATGCCCTGAAGGCTGCACCAGCTGGAGTGATGTCGAACTTCCTGGGCTGGCAGAATGGATGGGTAAATGGAGGGTGGTCGAATGGAAGGGGACAGATGAATTTCAAGCGTGGGAACGAATATATGAGAGAGAAACCGAGGTATGTCCCAGCAAACGAGAGACCGAATGGTGGGAGAAAGATTGTGGAATGTCATAGATGTGGAAGGAAAGGTCATATGTTGGCAGAATGTAGGTGGACGTCTAGGGCATGTTTTGGTTGTAGTAAGAAAGGGCATATGATAAAGGATTGCCAGGAAAGTGTAAAAGAGTGCTTTGAGTGTAAAGAAATAGGCCATTTAAAGAAAGATTGTCCGAGGTTGAATGGTGGAGCAACTGCTGGGAAGAGTGTGAAGTATGCTTGTGGTAATTGTGGAAAGGCTGGTTATTATGCGATGATGTGTCGTGACCAGAGGAATGTATGTAGCTATTGTGCGATGGAAGGACATCCGAGTGACAAATGTTGGATTAGACTGAGAGCGCAAGGTGTGAATGGAAAGTCTGAAGCGGGAAACTGAATTGTAAGAGGGTACCTGCTGAAGTATCCTCTGGGTGCATGAGTGTGTGTAATGTGTTGGTAAGTCTGTCTAGTGTGAAAGTGCTGTCTGGTAGGAAGTATGAGTGTCTTAGTGTGAAGGTGGAATTGAATGGAATTGAGTGTTTGGCTTTAATAGATTATGGATGCAAGGCGAGCTTGGTGTATAAAGATGTATATTGCAAGGTTAGCGAGAAAGCCCTCCTGTCTGAGTGCAAGAGTAGTTTGGTAGGTATTTGTAATAGGAGAGTGCCTGTGATTGGAATGATAAGGTCAGCTGTTCGAGTGCATGGTATGATGATAAATGAATGTGAATGCTCGGTGATTGATAAGGTGAGTAGTGAGTATGGTGTGATTTGGGTCTATGATTTTATGAAAATGAATCGTATGGTTGTGCATCCTGCAAGTAATCAGATTGAGAGAAAGATTGGTAAAAATGGGGTCTATAAGTTATATGTAGGGAAAGATGGTAGTGTTTTGAGGGGTGTGTTTACTGGTATTGAGGTGACTGCTATGGAGAATGTAAGGCTTGTGAAGGGTGAAATGGTGTCTGTTAGAGTGAGTTGGAGTAAGGATGTTATTTTGAATGTGGGTGAGAACACTGTGATATTGGTTGGGAAGGATGCATATTATAAGGTAAGGCGTGTTGCTTGTGTGTTTGGTGGCTTGATGAGAATCAATGATTCTTTTGTATGTGTGCAGGCGGACCCCAGTGTGAAAGGACAGGTGAGGGGTATCCAAGTCGGAGATGTACTGGGTCACCTCTCCACTGTCAATGAGGTAGGTATGGATTATTGTACGGATGTCAGGGTAAATGTTGCAGGTGAAAAGACATGTGAATGGACGTATAATGAAGTGAAGGGCATGGTGAAATTGGATGGATGTTTGACTGAGTATGAGAGGGAGGATGTGTATCGAATGATATTTGAACGAAAGGGAGCCCTTAGTAAGGGTGATCTGGATTTCGGGGTTGCAAAGCTCCCGGAATTCAAGATTTTCCTGAAGGAGGACTCCCCAATCTATCAGCTCAGCGGCCGAGGCATTTCCCACGTCCGGTTGCTGATGAGATTGAGGAGCAGTGTTTGGAATTGGAGCAATTGGGGGTGATTGAAGAGAGCGAGAGTGCATGCAATAGTCCAATTGTGCCTGTACATAAGCCGGATGGAAGATTGCGTCTGTGTGTGGATTATCGAATGGTGAATGAAAGGACTGTGAAAGAAAGGTTTCCGATGTGTGTGGTATCTGAGTGTGTGTATAGTATGCATGGGATGGAGTGGTTTACGAAGCTGGATCTGGTACGGGGGTATTACCAGATGCCTATTGCTGAGGAGAGCCGGCCAGTAACTGCCTTCTCTTCCACAAAGAGGCATTACCAGTTCCGGGACATCAGCTTTGGTTTGGCTAATGCTCCCGGAGCCTTCCAGCGGGCAATGAATATTGTGTTGAGTGAGTTTGCAAGTAAGAATGTGATTGCGTTTATAGATGATATTTTGATTATGACTAAGAGTTTTGAGGAGCAAAAGAGATTGGTGAATGATGTGTTGAGAACGTTGGAGAGTGTTGGTGTGAATGGTTTGCGAAAGAAGTGGAATTCCTTGGGCATATGGTGAGTGAGAATGGATTGCGAAAATCATCGAAGTATGTTGAGAAGGTGCGAATGTTTCCTAAACCGGTGACTGTGAAGCAACTGAAGTCATTTTTGGGTTTGATTGAGTTCCAGCGAAAGTTTATACGTGATTGTTCTGGTGTGAGTAAGCCTCTGACTGAGTGTATGGGCAAGAAAGGTACTAGGGTTGTCAGGGGGAATGATAAGATGAATGAGGCGTATGAGAGACTGAAAGAGGCAGCGGCTGAAGATGTTGAATTGGCTTACCCAGATTAGAGTGTGAATGCTAAAATGCTTGAATTGTATACAGATGCAAGTGGGTATTGTATGGGAGGTTTTCTGATGCAAGAGCAGCGTTTGAATGGAGAGAATGTCAGGCGAATAATTGGTTATGTATCCAAGGCTATGAATGTTGCAGAACGAAAGTATTCGACTGTGGAGCGAGAGTTGGCTGCGATAAGGTATTGTTTGAAAGTGTTGAGTCCGTTTTTGTATGGTGTGAGGTTTGTGATCAAAACAGATCATCAACCTCTTGTGTATCTGCAGCGTATGAAGTGGGCTGATAGTAGGATTGCAAGGACTTTGGAATATTTGAGTGACTTTGACTATATGATTGAGTATGTGCCTGGTGAACGGAATGGAGTGGCTAATTTGATGTCAAGGTATCCTGGTACGAATGATGAAGATGTGTGTGGAGTGAGTGATCCTGAGTATTTGCCGAAAGGAATTATGAAAGGAGAGTAAGGGTGGTGGTGATTTCTTGTTTGAGAGTGTATGGAATGGTTTGCAAGATTTGAAGAGTAATGGAGTAGACGTGAGAGGGCCCGATAGTGTGGATGACTTAAGGAAGGAAGTAATGAATGAAATATGTAGGAAGCCTGAAAGCATTGGTATGGCAAAGGTGCGGAACTTCATGAAAGAATTGAGAGCGATGTGTATGCAAGGGGTCCCGCCATTTCAGGAAGTGTTGATTGTAGTGAGTCGTATGTATGAAGTAATTGTTTATGTGCACTTTAGTGGTGAGAGGCCGATTGTGTACAAGGATGAGAAGATGAAGGATTTGAATCCTAATTTGGTACATCTGCAATGTTTGAGCGGTGTGCACTACAATTGGGTGATTGAAAAGTGTTCATATATGAGAAAGAAGAATGATTGTCTGGATGAAGATGAGTGTGTGGTGAGTGATGATGTGGGAGTTGATGATGGTGTGGATGTCAGTGCTGATGTTGGTGTGCTTGTTCCTTCTGTGTATTGCGAACATGGTGGACCTGATATGATGGAAGCGAGAGTGAAAGTTGGTGAAAGGTTTTTCTGTGGTTTGATTGATACTGGAGCGCAAATGTCTTTAGTGAATGACAGTATTCTGAGTAAGTATGAAGAGTTTAGATGTTGCGAGCATAAACCTGTGAAGTTACGGATAAGTGGATTAGGGAATGGCATGATAGTGGCATGGGAACAGGTTAGTCTGAAAGTGAGTTTGGGTAATGGTGTGAATGTGAAGCATGACTTTGTAATTCTGAAAGATGAGCAAATGCCATGTTGTTTTCTGCTTGGTGTAGACTTTATGAGATTGAATGATTTGTCTTTGGATGTTGATAAGGATTGTATTATGAAAGGTGAATGTTAGGGGATGAGGTTGAATGAGTGTGCGAAGAATGTTGTCAAATTTTGTGGTATGATTGAGTTGGTCATGGATGATGAGAATGAGATTTTAAGTGATGATGATATTCTAGAGATGCAAGAGATGTGTCCTTTTGTTGGTTAGTTGAAGAGGTGTGTAATGACGCCTGTTGATTTGAATGAATGGCCAGAGTGTTTTAGTGATTTTAAAAGGTATGCTAAGGATTTTGTTGTTTGTATGAATGTTGTATATTTTG
This sequence comes from Ceratothoa steindachneri, assembly GCA_963969495.1. NCBI lineage: Eukaryota > Metazoa > Arthropoda > Malacostraca > Isopoda > Cymothoidae > Ceratothoa > Ceratothoa steindachneri. The sequence continues at coordinate 180,984,306 of OZ018318.1, read as the reverse complement.
TGAGGTATGTGAAGGGTGGTGATGATATGTATGTACCTGTGATGTCCTTGGTTGGTATGATTGGTCTGGTGAAGGTTGTGCATGATAATTATGGGAATATGGGCAAGTTTAAGCTGTGGGAGTGTATGAAGGAGCGTGGGTTCCATCCGTTTCTGAGAACTGTTGTGAATGATGTTGCAACTACGTGTGAAAGGTGTCAGTAGCGAAAGGTGCAAGGTGTGCAAGTGAAACCACCGATGTTGAAAGTTGATGCGAAAGAACCGTTTGAATTGGTAATGATTGATTGTGTGTCTTTGTCGCGTACGAGTGCTGGGAATGTTGGTATGGTTGTGATGGTTGATCATAAAAGTAAGTTTGTGTATGCAGTGCCTGTGAAGAGATAAAAGGAGTGTGACTGTTGCGCGTGTTGTTGAGCAGTTGTTTTTTCCTATGTGTGTATGGAAGCCTAGAAGATGTCTTAGTGATAATGGGCCTGAATTTGTAGGAGAAGTGTTTGAGCAAATGTTGAGAGAGAATGGTGTGGAGCATGTGAGAACAACTTCGTATGTACCGTCTTCAAATGGATTGGCTGAACGTACTATAAGAACCTTGTGTGAGATGTTGAGAATGATGAGTACGACAGTGAATGACTGGGATGTATGTCTGGGGAGAGTGTTGTGGGCGTATAATTCAACTGTGCATAGCGCAACTGGAATGTCCCCATGTCAGTTTGTGATGAATTTTGAAAGGCAAGTGAAAGATAGGTTTCGTTTAAGTGAAAGTGAGCGGAGTGTATGGCGTGAGGCACATGAAAGGTTCCATTCATTTGAATTAGGTGCAAAAGTATTGAAGGTGAAAGAAGTGAAGGGTAGGTTGAATGTGTCAAAGATGAGTGAGAAGTTTCATGGACCTTATAGAGTTGTGAGAGTTTGGGAAAATGGGGTGACGTATGTTTTGGGGAGTTTGAATGACGGTATGACTGAGAGAGTGCGGGCTTATCAGAGTCAGTTAAGGAGATGGAGAAACCTCCTGACTACCTGGTGAGCCATCCAGTGTATGGACTGTGTAGAGAGAGAGGTAAAGTGCATGATGATGAGATTGAATGTGATAGTATGGATCTGTCTGGAAAAGAGCTAGTCTTAGTCTCGAGGAGTAGAAAGCGTACAAAGAATAGTGAAAGGAAGAATGCAAGTACGAATGAAAGTAAGCCCGAGCAGAGTCTTTCTGGTATGGGGGATCTTGAAAGGGAGATTGAGTTTTTGCGTAAACAGGTGAGTGATTTGGCTAGTATAAATAGACGAGTGAGTGAGTTGCCTGTGCCTGATTTTTTTGGTTTTAGGAACAGTATGAATGATAGTGTGTTTGGGCTGAATGAACCTAGTGTGGCTGATTTTTCGGGTTTTATGAATGGTAAGGCTAAGGGTGAGTTTGATGTAGTGAATGATGAAGTGGCTGATTTTTCAGGTTTCTGGTGGGAACCAGTCGAAGGGGTTTCTGGTATGCCTGTTGAGAATACAAGGGATGTGAGTGATTTTTCTGTTTCGCAAGAGTGTACCTTGAGTTGGATGAGAGATATGAGTGAGGAGCTGATGAATGGGGGTATGAAGAGTGAAGGTTCTGAACGGAAGAGTATGAAAGAATTCTGTCGTGAGATGGGAGAACTGGTAATGAGGGCTAAGAGTATGGTTGACGAGATGATTAATAGTGACGATGAGACTGACAGGAAGACTGATGAACAAATCCGACTGATTGCTACGCGTAACCAGGGACCAGTAGACGAGTGTAAATGGGTGCAGAAGGGTGTGATTGAGTATAAAAGGTACTGTGAGTAAGGATTGATAGTGTATTGTGAGTGACTGTGGTCGAATGGCTTAAGGAAGGAGGGGTGTGGTGGAGCGAATGTGAGTGTGTGTATAAGGGGCCATTCTCCCACCCTTTTTCCCAATACACTCTTCCTCCTTCTGTAAGAATGTGTGTGTGTGTGTTAATGGGAATGGGTTTGTTTTGTTTTTTGTTTTTTTATGTATAAATAAATTACTATGTTTTTTGTTTTTTCCAGGCGCCATATTCTGGAAAGGACTTAGTTTCTATATCCTTATATTACAAACAAACTACTAAATGTTAAATATTTTATGAGACAGCATTCAAGTACCAGAATAAAAAAAAGAACAAAACAAACAAAAACATTGCCTGCATTTTTCAAGAGCGACTGTAATGAAAATATTTGGGAGAAATTTAAAGAAAATTTAAGAAGTCTTCTAATAGTAGTTGACTGGACCTTGAAGAAAACTGAGCTCCGAGGCGGCAGGCACCATAAGAACCGCACACCCAATTTTGTCACAAGAGTGACTGCCGACAAGATTTTCCCCCGAGGAGGCCGGCAAATTGTAAACCGTGGTACCACGTAAGAAAACTCCTCTTTTTTTTGTCTCTTGTTTTGGTTGTCCCTTTTTGTATATGCTGACTCTTAGTATTAATATATATATTTTTTGATTGATTGGGTTCCAAGATAGGATTGTTTTATTATATATATATATATATATATATATATATATATATATATATATATATATATATATATATAAATAGGCTCATTGGGTGCATATTTACCCATATATTTGTAAATATTGTATTTTTTTGTTAGTGAAGGACTGTACATACAATCCGTTTCATTCTCCTTCGATTTCTCACGTCCGGATTAGTGTAGGAAGCGGGTTGGATCGATTGGGGTTAGTCTAAATTTTTCGGCCCGCTACAATGTATCATTTTCAAATTTTAAATTATACTTAGACTGCAATAATGCAGACTTTATTTAAACTCTACAGTAATGACCAAAGGTTTTGAGACTAATTTTTTTTTCATTCGTTTAGAAAATTTACGTAATAGAAGTAACTATTCTAATATTTAAATTATTGCAGGTTTATTAAAAAAAAAAACAGCACTTCAAAAATAATAACAAAAAATGCATTCCTTCGCTGAATCCAAACTCACGCTATAGTCCTGTTCTTGTAGGATATGGGTTTTAGTCTCTAGAGCTTTTTTACTCGATAAAAAGGGAAAATGATAACAAATATGGGCTAAATGGATGATACTGAGTTATTTTTTCTATTTCTTAATATTTTTTGTAAAAACAAATGTTTGAATCTTTTTTAATTCCAGAAAATATTCTTTCCAATGAAAAGCGTAAAACAATTGTTGATCTGCACCAAAGTTGTTTGAAATGCAACTAGACATTTGCTAAGTGTATTGCATCAAGGAGCAGCATCTTTAGGATCATTAATGATTTTAGAAAGACTGGTTACACTCCTGTGATAAGGTTTTCTGGACGCTGAAGAGGTTTAATTGAACTTTAAGATCGCCTCTAGGTATGATCCCAGCTGAAGTATCGGGTCGCCTCCACTGCCAAGCCTGCTCACGAGTGGAAAGATGTGAACGCTTCAGCTCGCACAGTGAGACGGTGGCACAGCTCCCTTCCTTCTAGACGTTAGCACATCTCTCTTCCTCCTGGACGTTAGCACATCTGTCTTTCTTCTGGACGTTAGCACATCTCTCTTCCTCCTGGACGTTAGCACATCTGTCTTTTTCCTGGACGTTAGCACATCTCTCTTCCTCCTGAACGTTAGCACATCTGTCTTTCTCCTGGACGTTGGCACATTTCTCTTCCTCCTGGACGTTAGCACATCTCTCTTCCTCCTGGACGTTAGCACATCTCTCTTTCTTCTAGACGTTAGCACATCTCTCTTCTTCCTAGACGTTAGCACATCTCTCTTCCTCTTGGACGCTAGTATAGCTTTCTTCGTATTGGGGGCTTCGCCTCCTACTGATAAAATTTATATAATGGCAGAATAGTGATAAAAGAATGCGGAAAACCTATTCGCACATATGTTGCCACGGACCAATAGTTGTTATCAATTTTATTCCGTTGTTATTTTCTTTAACCCTTTCTGGTATTGGACGTTTTCATTTCAGCCTCCTACTATAAAAATAGTAGTCAGGTCGATTTTTAAACATCAGCTGGCCTATTTTCACTACTTGGTGAGGTAGGCTATTTCACGTTGGTGCGATTTTAAACGCGAGCCCTAAAATGCGATGTGCATCATATATGTTACACCAAAGTTGGTTTAGTTTTCTATATCGGCTCCTTTTATCACTAATTAATCTGTTTATTCGCCTTTTTCTTCTTTTCCAAGCCTGACTAGACCTGAGCAAGAGTGAAGGAGGATGTTAGACCTCATAAGGTTTAAATTCAAAAATAATATTCGACATAAACACAATGTTTAAGGTTCGTCTCCGAAAATAATATTCATTTTGAACACAATATTCAAGTTTAATCTATAAACATAATGTTCAATACAAACCAACATTCAAGGTTCATTTTAAAACAACTTCGCTATCAACACTATGTACAAAATTCACGTCCGAACATAATATTCAGCATGAACACAATACAACATCAGCTGGTGGCGAGTAGTGTAGCTAGATTTGTGGTGGCAGGGCGTTCTTGCGCGCGGCCAAACTGGCGTTACCACTACTCGTTTCCATGGAAATTAACGGAGCTGTTCACACTAGACGGGAGCTTCATTGCGGCCATGATGAGATTGAGCTTTATTGGTGGCGTGACTGGTGGGTAGGGAAAAATAGTGGCACCAACGTGGTGGTGTCGGATGAAATGGCACTGTGAACTCCCCCTCCCCCCCACACTTCTTAGACCCCACAAGAGTATAAGGAAATCTTTGTTTTGAATCCTGTCTAATATACCCAGATTCCGATTCCTAAAGGCCTCTCGGTTCCTTTTAATACCCAACATGAAGAGTTGGGTAAAAGGAGGCTTTCTAAAGACTACGATCATGAGGCACGATGACAACTCCCTGATTGGGGAGGGGGGGGAAGAGAGGTCGGTGGGGAGAGAGGGGTGGTAAATTGTGGGAAAAAATAAAGGTTAAACCTTCTCGTTGTATGAACACTTCAAAATACTAATTCCGTGTTTTCCTTAGCGTTCTGGTTGTCCTCTTTAAATTACTCAGGATGTTCCTTCCTTAGGTTTTCTCCTCTACTAACTTCACCAATCTAAGATCTTTAAAACAAAACTTTATATTGGTAACCCTAGTCAGTGTATGTGTGTGTGTGTGTGTGTAGAATAATAATATATATTTTGCTATCATTGGATCTGGTGGTCATGTGCATCTGATCCGGATTAGAGTGATCTTTAGATAGCTTTTTTTCGCAGAGGTTCAATTTCTCGCTACCTCTTTTAATTTTAGGATTATCAACTTGTGCAGTCATGTGTATTCCTAAATCACATATATAGAACTACTGGTAATGATTTCGGCACCAGTGAGCGGGCTGCTATTTTTGTATTAGAAAAGTTGTGGGTATTTTATTTTATTTTATTTTATTTTATTTTATTTTATTTTTCGTAGTGAGACGAGATATTCTGCACATGATCCTAAAATCAAACAACAAAATATACATTTCATTACAAAGTCTACTTTCAGACCATAATTTTCTCTCTCTAACTCATGATTCATACGTATGTGTGTGTTTACTGCACATAGCCTATGCGTAAATGTGACTTATTTATTATCTGACTTTTTTTTACTTGATTCACAAGTTAATTATCATCAACTTGTTTTCATGTGACTTTTTACCTGGATTCGTCATGCTTACAGTAATTTAGACGTGTATATATATATATATATATATATATATATATATATATATATATATATATATATATATATGGGAGAGAAAGATAGATGAACAGAAAAATATTTGTAGAATCGTAATTGTATATTTATGATTTGACTAAATATTAAATTTTGAGGAAGAGATAGACAGATAGATCTGACTCTTTGTTCTTTCGAGAATTTTCTTTTTTTCCAAAGCTAAAATAAAAATACAAAAAATAGATTTTGTTTTAATTGCTGAAGCAGAGGTAAAACTTTAACAAATATAAGAAAATACATTAAATTTTATAAAAACAATAGTCTACACTTAAATTTTTAACATTATTTACAGATACTTTATCAATATGATGAAAAATAATGTAATTTGGAAAATAGTTAAAAAAAAACTAAAACTTTAAGTTGTGAGCAATTCCTCTCAAAAAATCGATGACTTTACAATTTTCACAATCCTGCGCAACATTTGCAATTCCTTTTGTTAAATCTTTATATTTTTTCTTATTGGGTGGAGGCTGATGTCCCGCCAGCATTTGTTTGATGATCGTATCGTTAAGTGCTTGTTGCGTCTTCAGTACCTGAAGACAACGCCAGATATTCGAATGACTTGAAGTTATTCCCCCTGTAAAATGGTTATAACATCCCTCCAAGGAATTAATTGTTGGTGGCAAATTATTGCATACGCGGTCATCCATGTTCCTCATAGAAATAGGAAAGAGTGGATTGCCTCTGTTACGCCGTCGTATTCTACCGATATAAGCATCTTCAAAATAATCAATGATTGGTTTTACTTCATGGCACAAATTTTCTTGTATTTGCTCAAATACTTCTACGACATGTCTACTGGCACAAAAGCCAAGGCTAGTATCATTTGAATGCTTAGGGCAAAATCAGCATCGCTCTGATATCTTGATTGTAATCCCTCTGATTACACTTTCTTATAAACTGCCTGAGAGAGATGAAAAAAAACACCCTTTGATAATTGCATTTGGAAAAATTTCGGTAATTGCATTCTTGGCAGCTTGTTCATAATCGATCAGAATAAAAGCTGGGTTGAGCCTAGAGTTAATAGCACGAAGTTGTCTGAAAAGTTCCTTTTAGGGATCTTTCTATTAGAGATTAAACAGTGAATGGAGTAGAGTTGGTAAAATAATTCTGGTACTACTGTGAATGTACCATAGGAAAACCAATCACTTGAGGATTACAAGAGTTGCATATTTTTCTCAGCAGAAAACAAAAGTATACGGTACTCATTGGGTCCAATATCGTAAAGTAAAATAAATACTCTTTACATGTTTCTTTTGTATTCATCTGGAATGGCCATGTCATGCAAGGCTCTGTGCATGGGATACGGAGCGTGTATAACTTGCTTATATCTTCTGATTGAACGTCTAATATCTTAATACCTTTGACCATATCCTTTGCATCAAGCACAGGGTAGCTGGATTGAAAAGAAAAAATCCGGAGCTTAAATTCATGTTCTTTTCTTTTGATATTTGAATCAATGAAGGATTCTGCAATATTTCTACAATAGTAATCATTACATTTCATAAGAACTTTTGGTTCCTCCCATTTCACATTATGTTGGCAAACATTTACATGCATAAAAAATCATCCATTTAACATACCTGTCCTAACATTTTGCTTGTGTTAACTGACTGTGACATACACACACACACACACACACACCTTCTCTCTTTCTCTCTCTCACTCTCTATCTATTTCACACTTCAAAAACAAATGGTTGTATTTTTCAATGTGTGAGACGAGGAAAACGGCTATTGCATTGAAATTATTCTATGATACTCGTACTTTCGTTTTGCAATGATAGCAAAAAATATCTAAATATTCTATATATATATATATATATATATATATATATATATATATATATATATATATATATATATATATAAACATCGGGCATTTTTACGTCGGGCAGTTGTCCCTATCGTGCATTTATCCGTCGGGCAATTGTCCTTATCAGGCAGTGGACCGTCGGGCCCTTGTCAGTGGGGCACTTGTCCGTTTGATGTTCTTCGTTTTGAACGTTGATGTAGATGTCGTCTACGTATCGGCAATATCCGAGTATGTGTGGCTTATTTTCACTGTTGACAAATAAGCTCTCTTCAAGGTCGGCCCTAGGGGTGATCCCATATGCTTGGCTCATACATCCGCCGAGCATACAAATGCCGCTACGCGTGGGAATTTTTCCATCAAGAGAACTATCGTGTAAAACAAACTCTCGTGAACAACGGTTTTCCGAATGAAATGATTGAAAAGACAACTTCAATCATTTTTACGTATGCAATTCAAAGATACGGATAAAACAAAAAGTATTAGGAAGCAATAAATAACATCAAACTGTATTACAGAAATCAGATGTTCACGGCCAATAAAATAAACAAAAAAAAACATATAGGAGATTATTAACCGTAACATCAAGGTTAAGAATCAAATGCACAAAATTCAACTTATATACTATAAACGCCAAAGGTTAACAATCTCCTTATGAAAAACAAGAGCTGCCAAAACTCCTCGAATCTAAAGTCAACCAACATAGTTTACAAGTTTAACTGCCCCCATGAAGACTGCAAGCTTCATAATAAGTCAAAATATGTCGGCATGACAACCACCACCCTTTCAAGGCGTTTAACCATGCATCTGCAAAGCGGAGGGCCCAAAAATCATATGAAGAGCGCACATACATCAACCTAACTAGATATTTTCTGGTTGAAAACAGCACAATTTAAAGAAAAGAGGGAAATAAAGCTAGGTTGAACATCTTAGAAGCCATCTTAATAAACGAAGAAAAGCCAGCTCTCAACACCCAGGTTACGAGCTGTAATCAAAAATTAAAGTTGTTTTAAAACTTCCACTCACCGGATTGGCTCGTTTCCCTTGACATTACTTTCAAGGAATAAATATCCCCTTAAAAACGTATTGTCCGACCACATCCCCATATGCCTTCTGATATCTACTTTTCCTATACTAATACCCACACCACCCTTATACGACTACAACAACATGGACTGGGAAGAGTTCGGTAAACATATAACCACACACACACCACATAACCTCAACCTCCAGGGTATCAGATCCTCACAATTAGATGACCACTGAAGGCCATCATGGACACCATAACAACTGCCCGCGACACCTACACGCTACGCAAAACATACAAACGCATAAAACACTTCACATCTTTTGGTGCGTGCTGCTGGACAGGAAACGTCAGTGGGGCGAGGTCATCCGCATGTCGGAAGACGCTCGCTGCGCTGATCCCTCCTTCTTCTGGTGGCGGATCAGGAGCATGATGGGCAGGACACTCCCAAGCCCATAAAACCACAAGTAAACAATCAGTCTCTCACAAACATGAATGATATCCTCGATGCATTCAGGTACCACTGGTACCAAGTACACTCACATAGCCAACTCAAACCAGACGCACAAGATGACTTCCATCTTGTTCAGGAATCATGCAGGCTCCATGCCAATGAGCTGAAGCATGCCCCTCTGATCGTACAACTTAACCACATTAACCACTCCAGTCACTATCAAGGAAACAAGACACTACATCGTCTCCAACGTAAACGTGCCCCTAGCCTTTCCGGCCTCCCAACCACAATCATTCATCGCCTGCCAGAAAACATCTACCGGACATTAACACACCTCTACAATGCATCTCTAGCCTTTGGGTATTTTCCAAAAATATTCACGGCCTCACACAACATGCTACTCCGTAAATAACACAAAGACCCCCCAAAATTAAACACCCACAAGCATATTGCTTTCATAGAGCAACTAGGCAAAATACTAGAACGTATAGTGAATAACCGCCTACAGAGCTTTGTGGGGAAGGGAATTGGTTCTCCCCTTGTCAGTATGGCTTCAGGAGGGGCCGATCTACCAGCTGAGTGATCACTATCATTCACATTATACAAAAAGCACGACAATCACGAAGAAAAACATTCACTATCAGCAAGGATGTCGAGAAGGCATTCGACAATGTGTGGAATGCGGGGCTCCGTTCGAAAGTCGCCAAAAACCCGGAGCTGCCTCTCTGGACTAGAAGGCTCCTATCGCACTCCCTTACGGATAGGGAATGTTACATACACTACAACAACACACTATCACTTCCATTCACCCCACGCGATCGGGTACCACAGGGAGGCGTACTGGCACCCACACTTTTCATAATTTATACAAACGACACTGCACACCCTGAAGTAAATTGCACACACACACACACTGTCGTACGCAGACGACGAGACCATTCTCGTCTCCAGCATACGCCCTGACATACTTCCGCGCCGGGCACAAATAATACTAAATGAAAAGACAGGGTACGAGGATACGTAGCTCATAACTACTAATCCTCAGAAGACACAGGTGACACTATATGGCAAGCAAGACCACTAGAAGCAAAATATTCAGATACATGATTACATACCCGACCATCAGTGCCCAGCCCCCATAATACTTACATAAAAACCCACAAATAAAATACTAGGGGCAACATTTGACAAGTACTTACACTTTCACACACATCAAAACAACACACAAGCCAAAGCCAAACGAACGAACAACATGCGGAAGAGGATTTACCCCATCAGTAAAAAGATGCAGCTACACCTATACAAAAGACTAATCAGACCAATACTTACATATGCACCAATCTTGTTTGCTTGTTGTTGTTTTTTTCATTCAACCTGATTCTGACTCCACCATACTTCATCGGTAAAGAAGGAAAGAATACCTAAATAAAGACACTCCGAAGATGATCGAATAGATCGAAAACTCAGGAATTTAAGTTTGATTTTTACCAAATGCATTTATTAAAAAGATATATGAACATAGGACAAGTTATCTACCATCTACAAGATGGACAAAAAAAAACACTAAGAAAAATATAACATGGTCTTTAACAAAATTTGCATCCAAGAAAGACTGCTACCCATCTACACATACACATATATATATATATATATATATATATATATATATATATATATATATATATATATATATATATATATATATATATACACGTCTAAATTACTGTAAGCATGACGAATCCAGGTAAAAAGTCACAGGAAAACAAGTTGATGATAATTAACTGGTGAATCAAGTAAAAAAAAGTCAGATAATAAATAAGTCACATTTACGCATAGGCTATGTGCAGTAAACACACACATACGTATGAATCATGAGTTAGAGAGAGAAAATTATGGTCTGAAAGTAGACTTTGTAATGAAATGTATATTTTGTTGTTTGATTTTAGGATCATGTGCAGAATATCTCGTCTCCCTACGAAAAATAAAATAAAATAAAATAAAATAAAATAAAATAAAATAAAATAAAATAAAATACCCACAACTTTTCTAATACAAAAATAGCAGCCCGCTCACTGGTGCCGAAATCATTACAAGTAGTTCTATATATGTGATTTAGGAATACACATGACTGCACAAGTTGATAATCCTAAAATTAAAAGAGGTAGCGAGAAATGGAACCTCGGCGAAAAAAAGCTATCTAAAGATCACTCTAATCCGGATCAGATGCACATGACCACCAGATCCAATGATAGCAAAATATATATTATTATTCTATATATATATATATATATATATATATAAACATCGGATATTTTTCCGTCGGGCAGTTGTCCCTATGAGGCAATTGTCCTAATTGGGCCCTAGAAGGTCGGGCCTTTGTCTGTCGGGCTCATGTCAATCGGGCAGTTGTCCAGATACCTCATATTTCCACGTCCACATCCTGTGTATGCACATAAAATACGGGTCATAAGTGCGTGTACTGAGCAATTACATGCAGCCATACACATGTAAATCCTTTTTTTTAAAGGGGATATTCTGGTGACTTTCTGCATGTGCCCTTGAAACACACCACAAAAAATAACAACCAAACCCAACCCAACACAAACCTACAACAAAAAAAATACAAAAAACAAGCCCTTTCCCCCCCTTCCCCCGAAAAAGCATGGTCTAAGAGGGAGAGTTGACTCCCTCCAAGAATGATCCAACACTAACACCGTTAAATAAGATGGAGGAGGCCATCCTAATGCTAGGTTAGATTACAAAAGCCAAAGACACCCTAAAAAATAAAACAATAAAAAACAAAACAAAAAAACAAAGAGGGAAAGCAAAAAGAAGAAGGACGCATGTTCGGATGTTGGTAGGGAGCCTGCCTCCCCTGGTGGAGGAACAAACGACAAACAACAAAGAGTGTCAAATAAAATGGAGGGGACCAACCTCCTTCAAAAAGTCAGATAGTCCATAGGTCTGTGTGCACGAACCCACCCCAGGTACGAGGGATAGGGGAACGACCCCGCTCGTCCCCGTACCTGGACAGGCAACGTGCGCGAAGGTCTCCCAGACTGGGGTGCTCAATGTAAATCTGTGGAGGCATGGCCCTGGCTCTAAAATTGCACCAGCACTGTGCCTCGCAGGAATAGGAAGAATTGCAACAAATTCCCTCGCGGATATATATATATATATATATATATATATATATATATATATATATATATATATATATATATATTTATTTATTTGTATACTGGTTAGGAATTAAAACGGAATTCAGATATCAATAAAAATTTGGTGACAGAGTAATGAAACGAACATTTCTTGCCTCGAAATGGAATTAAGCTGAGGCAGCTGGCGGCTTCTCAGCTATGACACAAATTATATCAAAGAAATGAAAATGGGAAATGCTATAAACTCTTTAGCGTCGGGAGAAGAAAATCTTGTCCAGTGAGCATAGCTAAAAGTAGTGTGGTCCCAGTGACGGAAAGAGACCACGCCTCCTATATGATTTATAGAAGAAAAATGCAGAATTCGAGAGAAGATTCATTCACAATTAGTAAAGAACTAATTACAGTTCGTTTAGCATAGTGAAGCCCCCGTTATACCTGCATATCTCTTGTACTCCTAACACTCGCTTTCCTGACCGGTCGTGAGATTTTCCCTGACCGTAATCGTAACGCGAGCCTCACTTTTGTCTTGCTTGTTTTTGTTCGTTGGAATTAAACACTTATTTTTTTACGTGATTCTTCTCATTCCTTTCTCGATCACAAGCCTTCAGTAAGGCCAGACAAGCCTGTATATTATTTGAGTATCTTTTGGAGTCAGATACAAGATTAACACCACCTTCACCTCATCCGTGGGACTTGAGGGACCTTTCCAAAATATCCGCATCATTTTTAACCTTTCAAACTGGTGACGTCCTTTCTTTCCTAGAGTTCCTCATCCTACCTTTAACTTCCTCCTGCCATAAAGTGGGTGACCATGAGCCCTCCAAAGAGGTGACTGGTCCCCCCTATAAAGTAGTAATCTTAGAGATTACTACTTTATATATATATATATATATATATATATATATATATATATATATATATATATATATATATATATATATATATACCCTCCCTCAAAGTGGTTATACACTTCCAATCCTTCAAATGGGGGCAAAGGGTTATTTGAAAGAGACTCCTTCTCCACGACCTTCGAAATTCTGCGGATCAAATTAGACGGACGTGAAAAGCGAGGCTCAGATCTCTCATCTAATCAAAGGAAATCCGAGAAGATCATAACTTAGTCTTTTAATACGATTTCAATTAAATTTTCTCTTTTTTAAACACCAATAATTAAAAAGATTCGGGTATTTATTAAAAACATCTAATTTTTTTTTTTTTGGGGGGGAACTCTCATGTCCCAGAGAGACGTAATTCAGCCTATAAATATGATTTCAATTCTGTTTATGGATTTAGCCCTCCTACAGGCTAAAACCGATCAATTGGAACTAGAGGGGTGGAGAAAAAAACACTAAACTCTATAAGAGAAAGAGGATAAGGGTTTCTACAGCAAAACTCAAAATCACTAAATAGGGTCTGTCTTGCCGTCTACCTGGCATACAAGCGAGAGGACTTATCACCCATTCAATTCTTCAACAATGTTTGTGAATGCATCCAAAATAGAGAAAATTATGACAATTTCTTCAATCTCTCCTCTCGATTAGGCTTGGAAAAGTTGGCATTAATCTTTCATAAGGGGGGATGAGGTACTTTAGAACCATCGCGTGTTTCCTGAATTTACATGGATCAACATACGGCATATACCTCTACCCCTATACAAAGAATAGAGAAAATTATGACAATTTCTTCAATCTCTCCTCTCGATTAGGCTTGGAAAAGTTGGCATTAATCTTTCATAAGGGGGGATGAGGTACTTTAGAACCATCGCGTGTTTCCTGAATTTACATGGATCAACATACGGCATATACCTCTACCCCTATACAAAGAATTAACATAACCTTGACTCATTTTACAGCGAAATTGCCTTCAAGGATGACATCCATAATAACTAATTTCTCAGAGTTCCAATTAGAGCGATCATACAAGAGGAAGCAATTTGAAAAATGCGAATCTCTGTGGAATGCCAAAATACTTCATTCATTTTTTCATCTCTTTCCATTTCGCTCGACACTTATTATTTACTGTGGGAGTAAAGGAAAAATGGTTTTAGGAGGGAAAAGGAGGAGGTGGGGCTAGAAAAACATTAAAATCAATGAATATTTTGACAATTATTTCAGTGGCTTTTTTCTCATAATCCTGAAAAAATTATTCCTCTTATTTATCTTTCATTCTTTATCTTCCTCTTCTTTTTTTCTTCTTTTTTTCCTTTTCTTCCTCAGTTGACCTTGTCTTTTGTTTTTTTTTACTATCTGGCGGAATGCAACAAGGACATACCCATCCTAAGTACAGAGAGGAACCTATCTTCAAGCAAATCTATAAACAAACAACATAAATAACAACGGCAACAAGAACAATAATGCGAAATAAAAAACGAGAATAGAATTTTAAACCCAATAATATAAAAATAAATGGACGCTCAGCTACCCATGGTGAAATCCATTTTCCTCAGGGACCTTCCTCCTTCCAAAATTCTAAGACACTACAACGTAGCGTGATTGAGTCAATCCCAAATGCTAGAGATAAGTTGGAATGAATCCGTGCACAAAGCTCCCTTCCCTCCAGACAAAGACATTCAACCAAAAATGGCGAAGAGTCTGAGGTACCAAGTAGTCATCGCAGAAAGGTTAATTGGAGCACTTTATCTTATGTCGCTGCATCCCGAGAGTTTGTCGGATTCGAGAGGTTTTGGCGGCGGCAAGGCCCAGGAAGGGGGGAGGCAAAATGGCCGGCAACAATAAATCCACAAGAGCTGTCTCCCATCTACTTTGACATACAACCAGAAGGTATGACCTGATTCCTGCGATGTAGCCAGTGTGGGGGAGAGCGAAATGCATGGCAGGTTGCTCAATCTTTGCAAAGAGACTGGGTTATTACACCAGTACGCTACTTTCCAGCAATTTCTACATGTTCAGAAACAGCAAATGATAATTTCGACATTTCACCGACTTGCAGCGAAAAGGAGGTTATTAGGATCCAATTCCTCAAGGGAATTAGCGAAATCTGTGTCGCTCTAGACTAGGAAGCTGGTTCCAAACGGTGACCAACGCGTAATCTCCCGTACTAAGTGACATATTAAAACCAGATCGGTGGGGAAAACAGACGCAGCCCACGGAGGAGCCCCACCGCCTTCAAACAAGGTGGAGGCAGCATGGAAGTTAACCCCACACTCACACAACTTAAAGCCATTTATGCGAACCAATTTAACTACAGTATGAGAAGATGTGTGGTGCAATAAAGGCGCTTTCCATACTCCCGGTGCTGTAGAAAGGTGGTGAATAGAGGCCTGGCTATAAAGGTTCAAAGGCGGTTCCCTCTCAGGCAGCGTCTTTAGCAGAACTATCAGCGCTACCGGCACGATAGTGACATCAAAGTCTCGAAAGACTTCTCTAGCCCTGAACCCCAGATGTTTTGGCTATGGTTGGTTATGAGAGTGTTAGATGACTTTATAAGACGTTTAGCAGAGATTATGCACTTCGTATACTGTGCACGGCCTAAAATATATAAATAAAAGCTCTCCTGCTTCAACCAAAAGGTTTTCTATGGGAGACGTGCGGAAGGCACCAGTCGCTAACCCGAGACTAGCCTGAAGGATCGAATCTACATTCTGCAATGGATAAGCCAGTGTAGATGAGTAAATCGTGTACCCGTTATCGAGTTTTGAGCTAACAAAGGAAGAGCAAAAGAGGAGTAGCTTATCCGTATCAGTATCTCCATTGTTAAACGAAAAATCGCGGCGGCAAGAACGTACTACTACTACCTATGGTCTAGCCAAGGGAAAAGAAATAGTGCATTTTGGGGTAGCAAGAGGCTGTTCAAAGCTTGTTAGAGTCTCTGATCCAGTGTAGACATCATAACCAGGCAAAAAGAATCTGAAAATTTATCTACTTAGAAAGTGACGAGAACATCTTCCGACGACACCGACGTGATAGCGTAGATACCCTGGGCAAAGAAAGTGACGCTGAGGATATTTCCCTGTGGGACACTAACCTCTTGCCCTGACTCCCATGTGTAGTCTCTCTCCTCATAAACACAATCGACGATCTCATGTTATCGTATCGACAGCAGTAACATAGGCATTGTCGAAATCAGTAGAGACTATGGCGATGGAGAACCTCGCAGATAGAACTTTTAAACCGGACCAAAGTATCCAACGTTGAATGGAACTTACGGATGCCACACCTTGACGACGATACGTGACCTCCACTGCTATGGAAGTAAGATAACGTAGCATTTAGCAATTTATCCTACAACTTGCACACGAGTGAGATTAAAGAAAATGGTCAAACCAGCCGAGATAGAAGTCTTTCTCCGGCTTGGAAAAGTCAAGCATGGTAACCATTCACCAGTAATCTGGGAAAATACTCTACGACCGAATAATTTAGGACAAAGCTACCAGGAGGACCCAGTATCTCCCACCTAGGTATCAAAGCATTGCATACAAACTATCATCTGACCAGGGATGGTATCCATGCAAGGAGCTAGAGTAAAACGTAACTCGTTCATTGAAAAAATGCCATTGAAGGATTCCCCGACTCTGGAGGTGAAGTCCATTGGGTGACCTTCAGCGATAATGCGACATTTTTAGAATTTTGGTGGATCTTTCGTTCGTGATTTTGTCTTGTGTTCTGAGTTGGTCCTGTCAAAATGCCTAAATTCCATGTATTTTGGAAACGCCAGACACTATATATACAGGATATCTCCTAAATTTCATGATTTTATCCCTTGTCCTGCAGGGTCCTTGATAGGGCGCCTAAATGCTTTTTATTTTATAAATTTCCCAATAAATACAAAAATTCGGCATATTAAAGCTATTTTTCGCAATAAAACTGTTAAAATTTTATTTCATATGGCCAAAAAATAATGAGTTTACAGAATCTTAATTTTTTTAAGGAAAATCGACAAGTATTAAAAATAGTTAATTGGCAGAAAATTCTGATGCTTTGGTAAACATTGGTTAATAGATAACATTACTCGCATTTTTTTTATTTAACGTCTACGAAACCATTGCCTACTTGGACATAAGTTGCCGTAATATTTTCAAAGCCTACTGTAAGTTCGATTAAATACAAACGCGCAATAGGCACGGAAAAAAAAGAAAACAACGAAAACAAAAACTAACAAATATCGGTGCATCCCGTGAATGTGCTTAATTCGAAGACGACAGAAAGCGACCTGAAGCCGTCGTGACATTACGGGGAGAGGTCCATGGGAACAGTCTCGGCGCAATGGTACGAGATTTTAAGTTCCCCTGTGCCGTCTCCCATCGTCTTTGCCAAGCACCTTGGGGGGGTGCTCTGATTCTTATCATATAGCCGGTGTAAGTAAGAATGATACGTTGGGGTGGTCGCTCATTCCTCGCAGACTATTTGGCGCGCTTATCGATGCGCTCATTCTCGCAATTCCCACATGACCATGAACCCAGCATATGTAGATAATCTCGACCCCCACCCGACTCGAGGCAACCGTTGTGTTATGGATACCGCGAACTATGGTGTGTCGAGATTCCAATCCCCCAACTCAAAGCGCTTTGTGAGTCGCTAAAGATCATAATCCGATCTCCGAACCAGGCACGGTGCGTTATCTCCTCAACCGAGCGGTGCATTGTAACCTTTCCGGTCTTGAAAACAGGCACAGCACCTGCTAGAGCCCCGCTGCCTTCAAAGAGAAGTGATACGGCGGGGAAACCTTCACCCTCTTGGGACTTGGAGCCATCCGTATACACTGGCACGGTTCCAGCGTGACTCTAAGTATGCTCCAAAAAGGCCGAACGCAATACTCACTGCACTATGAAAATATTGGGAGCAGAGGCGTAACAACAAATAATCAAAGGTGGTATCCTCTGGGGTGGCGTCTTGGGCAGAACCAGGAGTACCATCAGCACGAGATCTAGACCTAGCTCTCGAACGATTTTTCTAGCCCTAAAATCCAAAGTGCTTAGGGCATGACTGGCGTCTCTAGGCGAAATAGACACTATGGATATCAGCTGTGGATCCAGTAAGAGCCATTGGCGAATCTGGGAGGCGCCGGGCTTACGCATACGGGCGAATAATGCACTGTGCACGACGCAGAGCGAGTGACGTCTCTCCAGCATCGCAAGTAGGCTCTCAATGGTGGACGTGCATAATGCACCAGTCGCCAGGCGGTGACCGTTGTGGTGGATCGAGTCCACCTTCCGCAATACACGCTCGGCTGTGGATACATAAAACTTGCATCCATAGTCAAGCTTCGAACGAACAAAAGATCAGCAGAAAAGCAAGGTAATAGCCTTATCAGCATCCCAGATGCTGAATATTATGTAAAGAAGAATTTTCATTAGCTGGAAGTAAAATAGCCCCCAAGGCTTCGAATATGAGCCTCCTAGATGAGGCATTGGTCGAAATGAACACTAAGGAAACGGTGCGTATCCACCGCTTCCAGGCGAACCTCGTTTAGGAATAAGTCCTGGTTGGGGTGGAGCCGTAGATGGCGGCTGAACTGCACCAACTTACTCGTAGCCAAGGAAAGCCGGAATCTATACATTTCGGTATAGCGAGAGATGCACTTCAATTCATGTTGTAGTCTACGCTCCAGAGTTGTAATCTAGACCAGACCAAAAGAGATTGATAGGTTGTCCAGGTAGAGAGTAGCTACAACATCTTACGGCAACACCTAGGTGATAGCGTTGATACTCAGTGAAAAAGGTGTGCCACTGTGAACACCTCTATATTGGACACTCTCTTCTCGCTCCATTAGACCGAAAAGGACTCCCAACTAACCATACGCGGAATTGACGATCTCCCTCCAAAATCAGAAATAAAGATTGGTAGGCGTTCTCTCACCCCCATCGGGTGGAAAGTCTTCATGACACCGCCTATGACATCGCATAGCAATACGGTAATATCGCCATGCGGTGGCATAAGCCTTTTCCAGATCGGAAAACACCATGGCGTATTGCTGTATATGAAAGAAGGCCGAGCAAACTGCATTTTCCATTCGGAGCAGAGTATCCGACGTGGAGAAATTTGCCTAAGCTGCAGTGTGAAGAAGACAGGTGGCCTCTGCTGTTCAGGAAAAGGCTAGTCTAGCATTTACCAATTTCTCTATCAACTTGCACACGCAAAAGATTAGAGAGATTGGTCGAATCCTGCCGGGGCAGAGTGATCTTTCTCCAGTTTGCGAAAAGTGAGCACAAAGACCATTCGCCAAGAGTCTTGGATGAAACCCTCTGTCTAGATTCTGTAGAACAAATCTAACAGAAAATCCATGCATCTAACAGAAAATCTAAGTAAGAATGAAACGTTGGGGTGATATACGGGACATCGTCCCGGCCAGGGTCGGTGTCCATGCACGAAACGAGAGCGAAACGCAACTCATTCAAGTCCAGGTGGTGACCTTCAGCAAAATCACAATGCCCAATGAATCCTACAGAACAGCATCACGACACGAGATTGTGGGGAAAACGGTCTCAAAACTACTCTGGCACTGACGTTGGGTCCGAGATTGCGGTCCCATTCTCCTGGAGAACTGGAGGGGGATCCTGCGAGAACTTGTCCCTAATCCTTTTGAATCGCTTCCACAACTCTGCTAAAGTGGGTCTTCCCGTTAACTAAACACAGGTATGCCCGCCAGGAAGAGTGTTGGGCGTGCTTTGAAAGATACCGAAACCTATCCTTAACAACACCTGTGGGGGCTATCAGGTGGTAGTGGCCCATAAAATTATACATAAATGGGGAAGTGATTACGCACATGGATAACATCGACCACCTAACACCCAAAACTTGGCTGTGCATCCAGAAAGCACAAGGATAGATCGAGACAGGAAAATGAAGCGTTTCTTGGGCAGTGATGCCTAAACTCATCCACATTTATGACACCTATCTCCAGCTCGTCGATCAGGTCGGCAACGGCCTGAGCCATTGTCATTAGAGGGGGTGTCTACTGTTCAGATTCCTGGGCAGAAAAAAGGGCCTCGGAAACAGTGCCATCACGCGGCAGAAGTCCCACACCTCGAAATCGGCAGACGGTGGAATATACGCAGAAATAACTATAACTCCTATCCAGGTGCAGCTGTACTGCTACTACTTGAAAGGAGGTATTTAAAGCAAACATAAGAGTGGAGACATCATGCCGGGTGTAAATTGCGCATCGTCTTGGCTGGCCCCCATCCTGCACAGCCATGAGGGTGTGCAGGAAGGACGCGCCAGGCATGGTCTCCTGAAAAAGGATTGCGAACGGGAAACAGAAGGAGACGATCTTCCGCAGCTCCTTTCAGTTAGCTCGGAGTCCGCGGCAATTCCATTGAAGGAATATGCCCTCCAGGCCTAGCACGGAGATGCGGGGAATCTCTACAAAAAGAAGACTCTCACGTGAATGGCCGTACGCTTCCCGGGGGCAGAACTGCGGGCTCTGTTTGCCGGATAATACCCTGAAGGCGCTGTCGCCTTCGAGGACTTATCGGAGGAGGTCGGGCTCGCTACGAGTATGCGAATCTTTTCCTTCATCTACCTAAAAAGCTTTAGTGGGTGGGGTGGCTTTGGAGGCGAGAGTCCCTTCTTTGGAGAATCTATCATCTCGGATTCACCCAGTCAAGCCTTCGGTGGTGGCGTGGAAGCCGAAACTCCTTTGGCCTGCGCTATGGGTGGGCTAACAGCCTTGAACGGCACATTATAAATACCTATTATTATTATCATTATTATTTGGTGCTGTCCTCCTTTCGGGTAATAGCTTTAGGAACCCCGGAACCATGACCACTTTCGGGAGTTGTTGCCTCCTAAGAGTCTACAATTCGTTAGAAGCAGTCGCCTTTTCGCCTTACGGGAACGGTCACGATGGGGGAAGGGAAAGGATGAACCCTGGTTTTAGCCGAGACTGGGTGTGAACTTTTTGTGCAGCTAGCTCTACCAGGGGAGCGCCATTGGTGAATAGAAACCGTAGAATAGTTCCGGATCAGCGCATGAACTAACGTGCTCGAGGGCCAGGGAGGGCCAGAAGCAAAGAGTGTCTTTTATTAATTGAGCCATAAGACGTCCCAGGCAGCGACTGGCCAAGATTTCTTTTTAAAATAGATATGCGCCACATTGCCTTGAAAAAGTGGGGCACGGCTCTCTTCAATTGACACACTTGGCCTTAAACGACATGGACTTATTGTGTACATCCTTGGAGCAAGTTACACAGACTTCGGGTAGATCCGAATTTGCATGTCTACAGGAAAGATTTGTATGACCGAAGCGGTGGGAGTAGTAGAACATCTGCGGCAGTGGCATGAATGCTTTCACGCGGTGGCGATACTAACCAGCAGGTCACAGTCCAACTTAACGAAGATTGTAGGAGTGGGTATCTAGGCTCCTTCATGTTTTCTCATCACATGTTTGACCCTGAACCTCCATGGTAGCCCAGCTCTAAGGTGACGTCTTCTAAGAAGTAGTCCACGAGTTTCCTCGCATAAACCACTTCTATCACGAGGTTCATGGTAGAGTGCGGTGTCACACTTACCGACGGGCCATTATGTGTCCGAAGGGTACTAATTATGGCCTCCTCGGAAGGGTCGAGTACATTCGCCAGAAGGCTCCCGTTCGAAAAACGGGTCACCTTCGGCTCTTAGCCAACCAAGCCAGCTAATGCTCTCCTCTGATGGACCATATTCCTCTTGGCCGACATCTGCCATCAGTGGAGCGACTAACTAGAAAGCGTTTGAAGCCAGGGGCCTCGAAAGTGCTAGGTAGTCTCTCAATGAGGAGCCATACATCATCGAGGATCCGCTCAGCGCACTTGCGACTTTGGTCTTAGTCTGGGACCTTTCGATTTTGGTCTTGTCGCTTTCCGAAGCAGCAATGGTCCCG
Organism: Ceratothoa steindachneri; assembly: GCA_963969495.1. Classification (NCBI taxonomy): domain Eukaryota; kingdom Metazoa; phylum Arthropoda; class Malacostraca; order Isopoda; family Cymothoidae; genus Ceratothoa; species Ceratothoa steindachneri. Next base: position 180,962,332 of record OZ018318.1, on the reverse strand, counting down.
CTATTCCCGTGGGTTGAGAGTAGGGTCTCACCATTTCTTAGAAGCCCATGAGAAAGCATAAGAGGGCCACCTCCTTTTTTTAGGTGAAGCTGCTCGTGGGCTGCTCTCTAAAAATGGCAAAAGGGAAGCCCTTTTGCCGCATACAGATGGTGAGAGGGGGAGGGGATTCCACCGGTAGAAAGGGTGTATCGTGCTACCTCGTCCTTCCCGACACCTAGGGAGGGCAAGGCTGACCTTGAAGGCGAATTCCCATTCGCGGGATTGGTTTTAATCCTTGCTGAAGAAATGGCAGAGTGGCCACAAAACAGCTCTATTTCACCTTGTAATTAATGTGTTGATTAAGTTATCGACCAAACCTTTTCTATTTGACGTTGGGCAATTATCCTGTTTTTGCATATTTGAATCCCCACATAGCATAGCGTAAGTGTAAATTCCTTCATGAATTTTATCAACAATGGACATTTATTAACCTTTTATTGAATTTGCAATCGTTCATTTTGTATCGTAAAGAGCGATATTTCCCCCTGTGAAAGCATTTTGAAGATAAAGGTTTTGAGAGTAAAATCCCTTCCCAATGAGACTTCAGCTGCAGTAGCGAATCCCTTCTCAATGAGACTTCAGCCCCAGTAGCAAATCCCTTCTCAGTGAGACTTTATCCACAGTAGCAAATCCCTTCCCAATGAGACTTCAGCCCCAGAAGCATATCCCTTCCCAATGAGACTTCAGCCCCAGTAGCAAATCCCTTCTCAGTGAGACTTCAGCCCCAGTAGCAAATCCCTTCCCAATGAGACTTCAGCCCCAGTAGCAAATCCCTTCTCAGTGAGACTTTATCCACAGTAGCAAATCCCTTCCCAATGAGACTTCAGCCCCAGTAGCAAATCCCTTCCCAATGAGACTTCAGCACCAGTAGCAAATCCCTTCTCAGTGAGACTTCAGCCCCAGTAGCAAATCCCTTCTCAGTGAGACTTTATCCACAGTAGCAAATCCCTTCCCAATGAGACTTCAGCCCCAGTAGCAAATCCCTTCCCAATGAGACTTCAGCACCAGTAGCAAATCCCTTCTCAATGAGACTTCAGCCCCAGTAGCAAATCCCTTCTCAGTGAGACTTTATCCACAGTAGCAAATCCCTTCCCAATGAGACTTCAGCCCCAGTAGCAAATCCCTTCTCAGTGAGACTTTATCCACAGTAGCAAATCTCTTCCCAATGAGACTTCACCCCCAGTAGCAAATCCCTTTCCAATGAGACTTCAGCCCCAGTAGCAAATCTCTTCACAATGAGACTTCAGCCGCAGTAGCAAATCCCTTCTCAGTGAGACTTTATCCACAGTAGCAAATCCCTTCTCAATGAGACTTCAGCCCCAGTAGCAAATCCCTTCCCAATGAGACTTCAGCCCCAGTAGCAAATCCCTTCTCAGTGAGACTTCAGCCCCAGTAGCAAATCCCTTCCCAATGAGACTTCAGCCCCAGTAGCAAATCCCTTCTCAGTGAGACTTTATCCACAGTAGCAAATCATTTCCCAATGAGACTTCAGCCCCAGTAGCAAATCCCTTCCCAATGAGACTTCAGCCCCAGTAGCAAACGCCTTCCCAATGAGACTTCAGCGCAGTAGCAAATCCCTTCTCAATGAGACTTCAGCCCCAGTAGCAAATCCCTTCCCAATGAGACTTCAGCCCCAGTAGCAAATCCCTTCCCAATGAGACTTCAGCCCCAATAGCAAATCTCTTCACAATGAGACTTCAGCCACAGTAGCAAATCCCTTCTCAGTGAGACTTTATCCACAGTAGCAAATCCCTTCCCAATGAGACTTCAGCCCCAGCAGCAAATCCCTTCCCAATGAGACTTCAGCCCCAGTAGCAAATCCCTTCTCAGTGAGACTTCAGCCCCAGTAGCAAATCCCTTCCCAATGAGACTTCAGCCCCAGTAGCAAATCCCTTCTCAGTGAGACTTTATCCACAGTAGCAAATCCCCTTCCCAATGAGACTTCAGCCCCAGTAGCAAATCCCTTCCCAATGAGACTTCAGCCCCAGTAGCAAATCCCTTCTCAGTGAGACTTTATCCACAGTAGCAAATCCCTTCCCAATGAGACTTCAGCCCCAGTAGCAAATCCCTTCCCAATGAGACTTCAGCACCAGTAGCAAATCCCTTCTCAGTGAGACTTCAGCCCCAGTAGCAAATCCCTTCCCAATGAGACTTCAGCCCCAGTAGCAAATCCCTTCTCAGTGAGACTTCAGCCCCAGTAGCAAATCCCTTCCCAATGAGACTTCAGCCCCAGTAGCAAATCCCTTCTCAGTGAGACTTTATCCACAGTAGCAAATCTCTTCCCAATGAGACTTCACCCCCAGTAGCAAATCCCTTCCCAATGAGACTTCAGCCCCAGTAGCAAATCTCTTCACAATGAGACTTCAGCCGCAGTAGCAAATCCCTTCTCAGTGAGACTTTATCCACAGTAGCAAATCCCTTCCCAATGAGACTTCAGCCCCAGTAGCAAATCCCTTCCCAATGAGACTTCACCCCCAGTAGCAAATCCCTTCCCAATGAGACTTCAGCCCCAGTAGCAAATCCCTTCCCAATGAGACTTCAGCCCCAGTAGCAAATCCCTTCCCAATGAGACTTCAGCCCCAGTAGCAAATCATTTCCCAATGAGACTTCAGCCCCAGTAGCAAATCCCTTCCCAATGAGACTTCAGCCCCAGTAGCAAATCTCTTCACAATGAGACTTCAGCCGCAGTAGCAAATCCCTTCTCAGTGAGACTTTATCCACAGTAGCAAATCCCTTCCCAATGAGACTTCAGCCCCAGTAGCAAATCCCTTCCCAATGAGACTTCACCCCCAGTAGCAAATCCCTTCCCAATGAGACTTCAGCCCCAGTAGCAAATCCCTTCCCAATGAGACTTCAGCCCCAGTAGCAAATCCCTTCCCAATGAGACTTCAGCCCCAGTAGCAAATCATTTCCCAATGAGACTTCAGCCGCAGTAGCAAATTTTGGATCCCCTTTTTTATTGATTTAGGAATGAATGAGAAAAATTGGCGTGTGTTTGGTAATGATAAATGAAATAGAAATTGTGCTGGGTGAGTAACGATGCAAAATATTCAAAGTTGAAACAAACGGAAAGCTTTGGCTGGCTTGACCGTATTCTTCACAATGGTGGCCAAACACTGGCTGAGACTCTTTCTGTTCATATCAAAGTAAACGTTGTAAAATTGTTCTCCTTGGCCAGTATTTATTGTGTTAACATTGCAGGATTAAAAGATTTATGTCAATTCTTTGATTATCTCACATTCAAAAACCAATTGGCTGCTATGTCTTAACATAGGGGGTATGCAGTCACGTGTGCTATAAGTTACTATGTCGATCCGTAGGTCAGTCGGCCGGATGGTAACCATTTTACATTGGGCCGATTCTAACGAAATTTGAAACCCCTATGTTGTTTTACATTCCCCTTTTAATTATATAATTTCTAATGTCCACCCATGGTTATTCCGGGAAGTAGTAAAAGAAAACTAACTATGAGTCGGATTGCCCCATTTGTTGGAAGTTTTGAAGGTCATAAGTCAGAATAATTGAGAGCACGCGACTTGGGTCTGTTGACTTTTTTTTAGAATTTAGGGCTCATTTGGTAGGTACCACCAAGGGGGCATGGCCGTCGAAACAGTATACCACCCTATTCTTAGCCAATATTAAAAGAACACAAAAGGAACGAAAAGACACCAATAACTTATATGACAAAAACCCGAAACAAATGGACAAAACTCAACTAAAACCCCACAAAGAAAAGGCCTGCTCATGCGCGGGAATGAGCCCCACCTACCTCTGGGACCCGAGCATACACCTAATACAAAGAGACTAAATACTGTAGAGAAGACCCACCTCCTAAAAAAATATCGATTATGTCCCTTTGGGATTGCACGAACTCGTCCCGATTCCAAGGAACAAGCGGTAGCCACTCCGCACGGGGACACAGCAAGAATGTGCCTAACAGTCTGGGGGACCAAGCGGTCGTCACAATAAGGTGAAGGGGGCGCTCCATCAAATGGCTTCCTCGAGTGTGCCTGAATAGGAGGCATTGCAGGGCAGGTCCACAGGAAAAGACGCGGTGCAAGGGAACATAACTTTAGATTCCCGTCGGCCGTCGCCCATCTTCTTTGCCATGTAGCCTTAACGGAATGGAAACACTGCTTCCCATTATAATGAAGCTAAGCCACATCGGGTGTGGCAAATCTCCGGATGAATTACGATTGTGAGTCGCCTACACGACGACTGCCATGCGCTGTAAATTCCCTCGGTTCAAATCCTACGTTAAACTGCAGGTGCCCACTCAGAAATAAAGGCCATCATAAATGAGTACAACAAATCTGTGGTCATTTTTTTATCTATTGAAAAAATGTGAGAATTCTCGGTTTATTTAGAGCATTAAAGTCATATTCTAATCCTGACGAAAAGACCCCCAAAAGATCCTTGAGTTTTTCTTTATCATCTACTAAGTGAAACATTTAAATCTGGTTTATAGTTTTTTTCCGTGGAATGACCAGACGATATATTTATATATACGTGGGTGCCTTTGGGGGATTGGCCCAAAGTGGGTTGAAGACCGAGAGTGACAGGGGAAATTGTTTGGAGTCCGGAGGGGGGGGGGGTATTTTTACTTTGCGGGGTCCTTTTAAACAAATATTTCAGAGTGGAAGTTGGCCAAAGATTAAAAAGGTAGCTGGTACGCGTTGGGGTTGCAAAAGAAAGACAATGATGAAAATATAACTACTAACAACAAAAAAAAAGAATATTTATATTTACATAGAAATTGGATTTAAATGGAATTTTCGCCTAGACGGAGTTAAAGATCTACACACGATCGGGTAGGTTGATTAAGGGATTAAAGAGGTCAGATACAGTTGGTGATTTAAAGGGGGATTTTAAACTGGGGCGTTCACACAAATAATAGAGCAATTGGATAAGCCAGATTTAAGATCAATCTGCAGGCGGCAACGGTTACAATTACCTTATGAGCTCCTTGGCAAAAAGGGGCAAGTTGGGGTACGGTGAAAGAGACGGAAGAAGTTGGTTTTACCTCCGGCTTCAATACGAGGGAGCATTAGTCGTCTTCGGAGTTTGGAGTCCTTGTCAGTCCTTGCCAATTGACTATGGCAGAGTTCACTGATGTCGGAGCTCGCCGCTTGACTAAGGCAGAGTTCACGGATCGATTTAGCCTTCACTTGAATTGAAATCGCCGCTGGGGGGGGGGAGCGTTCTTGACAGTGCTGCTCTCTAAACTCAGTCGAAGCGTTATATAGGCGCCTGGAGAGGAAGCGCGCGCGATCTTGAGTGAAAAGTCGACGACTCCTTCAGGGAAAGGGGGAATCTTGATAATGCTCGTTGGAATGTCCAACGGATTCCAATCTTTGAGCAGAGAAGCCGGCATGCTCGCGGAGAGGTGGCCGCGTGAGGGGAGGGGGGGGGGGTGACATTGGTAATAAATTGGTAATATTTGTAATAAATTTCTTATCAAATATCTTTAATTATGTGAAGAGTTTGAGTCTTTTACCTGGGTGTTACTAAATACCCTCTCAACATAAAAATAAGTGGAATCAACATGTTTAGGTTTCAAGAATAAGGGACTATAAATTGATGACAATGTTGGTTTGTGATCAATGAATGCACAAGGATTCTGAAGAATCGAAAACTAAATTGTGTCATGAAAGATGATATTTTGTTCAAATTTGAAGAACAATTCTAAGTTAGATATTCATTCAATAGCCCTTAAATGACCAAACACCTGTAACTTATATTTGGATTTTTCCAAATTTGCTTTTATCTATCTCGACAATAATCTCATTTCTACCAATCTTGGGTTGGTTTCAAGCGAAAAGTACAAACATCAGAACAGATCGACTCCCAATTGAACTATTACTTTTGAATCGATATCTAAAAACGTTTGGCATAACAACAAAATAATAACTTTTACTATGCATTAAATTCCTTATTTACAAATGTCTACATCGAGTGACTTGATTTTCGATCGTTTTTTGTTTTATTTATGACATCACTGCTTGCTTATTTTTTTATCCTTCTTTTTTTCCCTCAATTTTCAAATTAACAGTTTGTGAAACAATTGAGGCTTCCACCTACCTCTTCCCCGACATTCTTTTAATTAACTAGTAATATACACAACTCGAAGGCAAAAATGAAAATATTGGAACATGACGGATGAACGTAGGGTGTATTCGCATGGAATGAAGATAATCTCATATTAAGTTATTAAAATATTAAATTATATTTAGGACATAAATCTGCATTTGCGCAAAAAATGGATATCAAATTTAGAGAAAACACAAAAAGTCATTGGATAAGTGTGCTTGGTATTGTTGTTTCTCGTTGTAACCTGTATCAAATAATAACCCTTATTATTATTATTTTTATTATTATTTGACATCATATTTGCCAATGCGTAAAGAACTAAGGAACAACGAGAATTAAAATAGAATTATTTTTAGGAGTATTTTATTCTTTGAAAATGTAAACATTTATATTTCATTCGATGAAACTGAAGAGGAGTACTTCTTTTCCCTCCTACATTCTCTAGTGCCATGATCTTCAATTTAAAAGCAGTTGGTACAGATTTGTATGTGGCCATACTTATCTGCCTCATTCTGTAAAGAAGTATGTCCACATACAAATCTGTACCAACTGCTTTTAAATTGAAGATCATGGCCTTAGAGAATGTAGGAGGGAAAAGAAGTACTCCTCTTCAGTTGCATCGAATGAAATATAAATGAAACATTTTTAAAGAATAAAATACTCCTAAAAATAAATCTATTATAATTCTCGTTGTTCCTTTCAATCTTGTTCCTTAGTTCTTTACACATTGCCAAAAATAATAAGGGTTGAGGGCAAGAGACACGAGTATGTGAACGAAGCCTTAAAATAGGTATGTCGTAGAATGGACTCTCGACGATATACCATATATAACTATTCGTTGAGGGAACTTCTTTAATTATCTTCAGAGTACGTGGATGTCTGGCTGGCCGATATTATGTATCTTCGATATGCTTAAGAAGTGAAACTGAGCTCAAGGATAATAATATTGCTATCATTAATAAAATAGAGTTTTATTAATAATAACTATCAGCAACACACAAAACGGAAAATATGGACATAAACAGAGAATGGAAAGGGTCACGGCGACTCGAGCTAATCAGAGGATTAAAAGATTTAAAAAGGCAAAACAAATATAAAGTTAAAGGGAGGTGATGGTTCGCTAAACCATTTAAAGCACAGGATAGAATTGACAAAAGGGTTAAATACTCAAAGGTAACGTTCGGCTTACGTAATTTATACTTGTTGTGCAGAGGAAGGCGGCGTGAAGGAATTTCGGTCCGCTGGCGAGTTCCAGCCGAAGGAAGGCGGGGGGGGGGGGGGAATTAAATGATCCTGACGTGGCGTCTTGGGAATGAGAACCGTTTCTTGACGAACGGCTTGAAGAACAATGGCTGTTCTACGTTGTTCTCTTCTGAACAACAGGGGGGTGAGAACCGTCTCTTGTCTACGGGCTCAAGAACGATGGCTGTTCTAATGTTGTTCTTTTCTGAACAACAGGGGGGGGGGTGAACCGTATCTTGTCTACGGGCTCAAGAACAATGGCTGTTCTAATGTTGTTCTCTTCTGAACAACAAGGGGGAAGGGTGAGAACCGTTTCTTAGCGAACGGGCTCAAAAGAACAATGGCTCTTCTACGTTGTTCTCTTCTGAAAAACAAGGGATGGGGGGTAAGAACCGTTTCTTGTCAACGGGCTCGGCTGAACAATGGCTGTTCTAACGTTGTTCTCTTTCTGAACAACTGGGTAGGGGTGAGAACAGTTTCTTGGCGAACGGGCTCGAACGAACAATGGCTGTTCTACGTTGTTCTCTTCTGAACAACAGGGGGGGGGTGAGAACCGTTTCTTGTCAACGGGCTCAAGAACAATGGCTGTTCTAATGTTGCTCTCTTCTGAACAACAAGGGGAAAACCTTGTGGACTCGGCGTCACGAAGGCTCGAACCTTGGCACTCAAGGGATATTGTCCTGCTTCTGGACAAGTGATGGTGGATCTCGGGGTCGAGGTCCCTTGGCGCACAAGGTGAGAGAGGGTCGTGGTGATGTTTCGCGACGAAAATCTAGATCTCCAATCTGATCTTAGTGGTAAAGTTTCCATCTAAATAGTCGAGACACTCCCTTGGCGTGGGGGACAATGGAGTGGGAGCTTCGAGGGAATGCACAGCCGAGCCTGAGAACAAGCCTTATCTGACCATAAGCCTAACTCAATCTGGCGTGATTGGCGGATGGGGCGAACGAAGGGGGAATGATAAACCTCCTTGTTTAAACATTGACTCAGGTGGCTGCGATAAGACGCCCAGCTTCAAAGCGAAGATGCACGTGGGGAGCATCGTGGTTTTAAATAACATGTGATAGTGGTTGAAATTAACGCGGCCTCAACCCGTTCTATCACAAGGTAAAACGGGTACAGAATACATGTTGCGGAAAGGATAAAATGGTGAAGTTGGCTCATTTAGGGAGGTTTTCAGGACTGTCACCCTAACACAAAAGGAAACATTATTTGAAGATAGTCAGAACCACTCTATTGTACTCGACTGTTCTGCTGCATGGTTTTTCGAAGAGTACTATGACCAATTTCCAGAAGGTAGAAAACCAGGGTACTCGATGAATTACAGGTACTAGGAGGTTGAATATTAGAAGATAGGAAGAATTACATAGGGAGGTAAAAATGAAACCGGTCAATACAATGCTACGTGAGAGGGCAATGAAGGTCTGGAGGAGGAACGAGAATGAACTGAGAAATGGTTAGGAGGACAGATTAAGATTAAGGGAGGGAAGTGTGACGAATTTTCAATTTTCGTAGTAGTAGTTTAGTAGAAGGATAGAATTGAATATAGCCCCTCGGTTTGTATAAGCCTACAATTAGTAAATAAGCGATAGACTACAGGCGGAGTAAGTGAAAGTATAAAAGGGTTAAAACAAGAATAACATGAAGTATTTAGATAGAGATTGTGAGATCATATTCGGAATGGAGTAAGAACAGTTAAGATAGAGGAGGGAAAGAACCATCCAGTCACCTGGAACCTATATACACACACATCTTACCAACACATCTTTCTACAGTTACTTTTATTTCAAATTTCAACGTTTTTCTAAAACTTTTAAGACTAAGTTCCACCTTCAAACACCTCATGAACCTGAAGAGGAGGAGGCCTGTCACGTACGCAAGGACGTCTTTGCTATACTCGCCGCAGCGAGAAATGAACGATGAGCGAGAGAGAGAGAGAGAAAGAAAGAAAAATAGAGAGTAGGGGAACACCTGTGACGGTGCTTGCCGCACCCCCATCGTCCATTTCTCGCTGTGGCGAATATAGTAAAGTTAACTTAACTTTTGCTATTTTGAATCGGCCGCAATTTCTCAATTTGGTTTAAATTGGGACTCTGAAGTACTCATTTCATCATATTTTGACCCCTGAAGACCTTTTCGTTCAACCTTCAAATGATGAAGCGAAAAGCATGAGTGGGAGCATCGTACAGGGTTGCCCGAAAGTAATAAGAACAATAGAGGAACAATATAATAATATCAAACACATGTTCTGGTTTTAGTGTCTTCATTTTCAATGACAATGTCACACATCGAGGTGTGTATGAAAGAGACAAGGAGTTACAAGGAGTTACAAGGAAAGAGAGTACCCTAGGAGACTGTGCTTTGGTGAGTGTTGCAAAGGCCATGTAAAATATAAAATTAAAACAATATGAACAGCGTTGATAAGACTTTAGGTCATCTGAAATATAAAATTAAAACAATATTTGAAATAGAAAATTAAAATATTTACACGGGGTGCCAAAACTTTCGGACCACCCTGTACATAATGCCGAAAAATGAGCTTGTTGCGCAAGTCCAATTACTAAGCGTTTGAACTAAAGGAGGGAATTGTCATTTTGAAGGTCACAATGACTTATAGAATTGCCTTTTGAGGCTACCAGGGATAGAACAACGATCGGTCATCTTATCCATAACGCTTCATCCATAACCCCCCCATAATGCCGTCCCAAATGCATCCATAAAAATTCGTTCTGAAGGAGCCAAACTCACTGGCGGGACATCTGCCTACCTAAATAAAAGACGATGAACTTTTTTTTTATTCTCTTCGGCCAATATCTTCAGCACTCTGGTCCTGTTCCCTTAGACACATTAGTAAAGTGACATATTCCAAATGGTCTTGCTTTAATGAGCGCTCTTGGAGACGGCCTTCTCTTGCTTTTCTCAATTCTTTGTCATTTATAGGTTTTTTTTCACTCCACTTTTACACAAATGGCGAAACTTTACATCATTCGATGATCTCTTCTGTTATTTTGGTGTTTCTAAGTACTTTTGTTCTTCATGAGTTGTTTGATAACCATGCATGCTTCTTTTTTTTTTATTCTGTAAACATGTTTCCATACACGTTGCAAAAACTTTTGAGCTCGTAAAAAATAGGTTCACTAGAATAATACAAGCTCCATTAGCAATATTTGTAAAAAAGTACTTGCAAAACATGTTAGCCACAGTAATAAATTACCTATAAATTACACCCTGAAGTTGTTGCCCTTTTAAAGGCATAAAATATGAAACCATCAGTCGCTATTTATATTTATATTGATATGAACAATTTAGAACTACTGTATTCTTTGAAAAATCAAACACATTATAACTTGGCAAAAAAATAAAATAAATACCAAACACTAGTTCTAAAACCACAGACTCTGAACTATGATAAAACCGCATTAGAAAGAACGAGAATTTTGCGACCATTTTGAGTCGAGGGATTGTGTCAAGGGGTAAACATCACCGTAAAAGCTCCTACAATGATTATGTTTAAAAGTAACTCCCAAATGGGGCTTTAATTTTTTACCAGTGAATGCTTGTTCCCTTTGTATGAACTAGTACCTAAGCGCTTTCAATGCGTCTTCCGTCCCCAATGTGGTGGGTTGGGTTTTGTGATTGCAGTCCCTTTATTTCCCCACATTTGCCCCCGACATGCTTGTTTCTCTGTTCATTAGTTTTTTCTTGTTCTGTTAGGGTTCTTCCCGTTCATACGACGACCCATATAACCATCGAGGAAGGAAAAAATGAATTATAACCTGAGAACTAATAATTAAACCTGCAAATTAGGATTCTTCTTCGGGTAACTGGGTGGCTGGAATTGCCATCCCTCTAACACATTCTCCATCAGTGAGTCACTCATTAAACCCGGAGATTTCCCTTATAATGGCAATTAAACTCGGCGCATCGTCTTTAATGACAATTTAGGCATCCTTTTATCGTGTGCGTAGATGTATCAATGTTTAATGACCTAGAGAAATAAAAGAGTAGTGATTCCCCAGACTCCTGCTTGGCATGAGATCTGCTCAATGACATTTACATGGACATATGATGAAGATTTATGAATTCTTCTTCTAACCAGCGACTACAAACCTCTGGTTAAAGAGGGTTTCATTAAGCAAGAGACTCTAGCTCACCGGTCAGCGGGAACAACTCTGGTACATCACCCTTAAAAAGCCTTTAAAGCCTTCGAAATCTCGTATTTGGACGGATAGCATTAAAAACGAGAAGCCAGAACCTGACACCAACAGAACTCTTTAGATCTTGGATATTATTTCCAGGAATAATACATATGCAAATTATACGCCTATGTTTAGTTTATCCCAGCAACTAATTAACTTATGAAACAGCGTTATTTTTTTAAGAATCAAAAATAATTTACTCTATGGCAAACTTCAGAAATGTTTTTCGGTACATGATATATCCTCTATACTTATCGTTGTGTGTCCAGTTTTTGTCATTTTCAAATTAAGCGAGTCTACATAATACTCGTAACTTGCATTGATGTCATTAAAAAATATAATAAACAGTATCGGGCTAAAAATAGAACCCTAAAGGGCACCACTAGAAACAAGTGTTCACTCGGAATCATAGTTATCCCAAATTACTCTTTGTTGTTTTTTCGCTTATCCATTGCCCTTCCATTTCAAAAGCTCTCATCTGATCCCATTCCATTATCTTTCCATACAGTCCCTGGTAAGGCACAGGGTAAATGGTTTAGTAAATTCGAGAAAGACTATGTCAACGAGTTCGGGGAGGTCGCATGTATCCATCTGGATGTGAAAATTTTCAAATTACAGGGTGTTCCGAAAGTCTTGTCACCCCTTATCGAAAAGTAAAAAGAACAATAGAGGAACAATATAATGATATCAAAAACATATACTGGTTTTAGTGATTCACTTTCAATAGAGGAACAAAATAATAATATCAATAATATAATACCATGTGTCCATACAGTTGCAATCAGCCTCTCTTCCAAACTGTAAGAGTTCATGTCAGCCATCTCAAATACAAAATTTAAACAATATTTACAGGGCCTGACAAGACTGTCTGACCACACTGTACTTCGTTAAACATGAGTGAGGCTTTCGAAGATCATGTTAACTATCTTTAATTAGGTTCCTAACCTCCAAGTACAAGTTTTCCCGTTATGAACATCTCCATTAATTTTCCCCTAAAATTGATTTGTTAAACCTAAAGTTATTAAAATCTTTCTTGTCACCTTTTTTTTAAACATGTCGATTAATTTAAATTCGGGGACGATCCCGTCGTTAAAAGGTTTATTGGATAGTTTGGTCAGAGGAACAACGCTCTCTCGATTGAATTTTATGCGGCGCCGATGGATATAATTGAGACGGATTGATTTATCAAACGTCATAGTATTTATAAGTAGCTAGAAGTCAAACTTAGTAACACTTATCTATTCTAAACTTAGAAGTTTGTTCAAATCACTTAGAATTGGAATGCACAATAGATCTATATTCGTAAATGCTTTCGAGAATTGCTTATTTTAATATTTTACACTATATTAATTATCCTCAAAATCTACATTTAACGTTAACAAAAACTTGTCTCCGGTTAATTTTGCCGGGGAGGTTTTAGTCGAGTGCGCGCGAAATTATAAGTTACTATGACGGTGCCTAAGTTGGTCGGTCGGATGTTAACTGTTTTACTTTTCGATGAGTTTTTAAAGTTCTGAAGGTCGTAAGGTCATTGGTCAGAAGGTTATAAGTCATAATAATTAAGAGCGCGCGACTTAGGTGTGTTGTTCTTGTTCAATTAAACTTCAATGTACGTTGCTATGGAATCCAGTTGCTATAGCAATGGTAACTCTCCTCGAACCATCGTAAATGTTAAAATAGCCAATTGAAAGTTCGTTTTAGGATTTTAGATTGGTCTATTGAATATAGCCATTTGGATAAACATCCTCCTCCAGGTTGTCCGATTCAGTGGCGAGGAGTCTAAATATTGCCAAAACAAGCGTAGATTTGCAATCCCTTAAAATGGTAATTTCGAAGTGACATTTAAATTGTTTTATTTGACTCTTTCCCCCGTTACCAGGGAAAATAGTACACGAAATCGTCTCCCTTCTGGCAGGATAGTACACGAGATAGTTTTTCCTTCTGGCAGGGTAGTACACGGGATCGTTTTCCCTTCTGGCAAGGTAGTACACGGGATAGTTTCCACTTGTGGCGGAGTAATACACGGGATAGTTTTCACTTGTGGCGGAGTAGTACACGAGATAGTTTTCACTTTTAGTGGGGTAGTACACGGGATCGCTCTCCTTTTTGGCGAGGTAGTACACGAGATAGTTTTCACTTTTACCTGGATAGTACACGGGATTGTTTTCACTTTTGGCGATATAGTACACAGGATCATTTTCTCTTTGGGCAGGGTAGTACATAAGATCGTAATCACGTTTAGCGGGTGTCGTGGTATGACATTACATTATATCAATACCATATTATATCTATGGGAGAGGACCAATAACTTGAAAGCGAACCGACAAAAGGGACCGAAAACCACGCGTTCAGACGGGCTGAGTAACGAGAGAGTGCAACGAGGTCAGGTAAATTATGGACAATGGCAAAGTTCAAGGTTATTTAAAGAAACGTGTATAAAAATAGAATTTTATTTACACAAAAAAATTAATAAGAGAATTGAAGGGTAAAATTACCTCATAGAATTAACGGGCAAAAATCACATCAATAAACGAAGAGGGGGGGGAGATTAACTCAATTGGGTTACTGAAGGGGGGAGGGGAAGGAGGTTGGCTCACCGAGGTCTTCGTTACGTGAGGTGAGACCGCTCGGACTTCAGGACGGGAGGTTGGAGTGATGACGGTTCTCCAAAAGCAAGGGGGGGGGGGGTAACTTTCGGTCCAGGGAAGAGTATTTAGGCTACCCGAAATAAGGGGAGTTTCGACAGGAGTTGATGAAAGAAGTCGGGAAAATTACTCGGGGCGATCGTTCAGTGGAATTACCTCCTGGCTGGGGGTAATTCCAAATACACAAAATAGTCCAGCTGTCACTTTGCTTTGTTGCTAGCACTTGACTTGGAACCATGGGGAAATCTTCTTGGTTCTGGCGAGACTTCTCAACTCTGTGTGTCTTCCGTGGAGTCGAGCGTTATTTATATCCGAGGCTCTCTTCGGAGTTGGGGGTTAGCGGGAAACAGCTCTACTCTCGAAGGGCCTCTAACTTCTGGCAGAGCTATTTTAGCCCGCATAAAGGTGAATCGTGGGTGGACTCGATTCGAGGCTTTTGCTGCACATGGGAGTTCCTTTCTGCTAAAGATCTTCCACGTGGGGATTTCCTCACAGCGGTGTAGTGCACAGGATTGTTTTCACATATGATAGGGGAGTACACTAGATCATTTTCACTTTTGGCGTGGTAGTACTCGGCAACGTTTTCCTTTTTGGCGGGGTAGTACACGGGTTAGTTATGAATTTTAACGATGTAGTACACGGGATCGTTTTCACTTTTAGTGGGGTAGTAAACGGGTCCTTTCTCCCTTTTGACGTGGTAGTACACAGGATAGTTATCACTTTTAGTGGGGTAGTACACGGGATCGTTTTCACTTTTAGCGGGGTAGTACACGGGTTCTTTCTCCCATTTGGCGTGGTAGTACACAGGATAGTTATCACTTTTAGCGGGGTAGTACACGGGTTCTTTCTCCCTTTTGGCGTGGTAGTACACAGGATAGTTATCACTTTTAATGGGGTAGTAGAGGGGATCGTTTTCACTTTTGGTGGGGTAGTACACGGGATCTTTCTCCCTTTTTGCGGGGTAGTACATAGGATAGTTATCACTTCTAGCGGGGTAGTACACGGGATCATAATCAGTTTTAGCGGGATAGTTATCACTTTTAGCGGGGTAAGTACACGGGATCTAATCAGTTTTAGCGAAGTAGTACACGGGATAGTTATCTCTTTTAGCGGGATACTACACGGGATCCTAATTACTTTTAGCGGGGTAGTACACGGGATATTTATCACATTTAGCGGGTAAGTACACGGGATCGTTTTTATTTTTAGCGGGGTAGTACACGGGATCGTTTTCACATTTGACGGGGTAGTACACTAGATTATTCTCACTTTTGGCGTGGTAGTACACGGCTACGGTCTCCTTTTTAGCGGGGTAGTACACGCGATCGTTCTCATTTTGGCGGGGTAGTACACGCGATCGTTCTCCTTTTGGCGGGGTAGTACACGGCATAGTTATGAATTTTAGCGTGGTAGTACACTGGATAGTTTTCACTTTTAACGGGGTAGTACACGGGATCTTTCTCTCTTTTGGCGGGGTAGTACACTGAATAGTTTTCACTTCTAGCGGAGTAGTACACGGGATCGTTTTCACTTTTCACGGGGTAGTACACGGGCTCTTTCTCCCTTTTGGCGTGGTAGTACACAGGATAGTTATCAATTTTGCAGGGGTAGTAGAGGGGATCGTTTTCACTTTTGACGGGATAGTACACGGGATCCTTCTCCCTTTTGGCGGGGTAGTACACTAGATAGTTTTCACTTTTATCAGGGTAGTACACGGGAATGTTTAAACTTTTAGCGGGGCAGTGCACGGGTTCTTTCTCCTGTTTGGCGTGGTAGTACACAGGATAGTTATCACTTTTAGCGGGGTAGTACACGGGATCATAATCAGATTTAGCGGGATAGTACATGAGATAGTTGTCACTTTTAGTGGGATAGTACACGGGATCGTTTTCACTTTTAGCGGGGCAATACGATGGATCATTTTCACTTTTGGCGGCGTATTATACAGTATCATTTTCACTTTTAGCGGGTTAGTACGCGGGATCGTTTTCACTTTTGGCGCCCCGTAAGGGGCGCGGCGATTTGCCATTCTGGCTGCCGTGCTGACGGGATCCAGCGCCCCGTCCGGCCCCAGCTTAGCCTCTCTTCCTTCCTTCAGATAGCCTGTATTTCTTCCCTACCTCGTCGCTTTTCATACAACCTCTCCCCCAACTTTCTCTGGTCAGCCTCTAATTTCACAGGGTAGATGCTGACCTTCTTCTCAAGCCAACCGTCCCGGATCGGGGCTGAGTGGGGAGGGGACAATGTTCCCTAACCCCTCAGCTCCGGTTCAGGATGGGAGTTTTTTTAACAACCTGCTTCATCCCCACCCATACCTTCCTCACATCCCTTTTCCTCTCCTCTTCACATTCTATCAATTTTACGCCGTGTCTAAGGTGGAGCCGCTATGCCGATGGACTGCCAGGCCACCAGGCGTGAGGGGTGGTCCCAAATGGCGGCGCCTGGCTCTGCCGGACCTGCAAGCACCTCTTGCAGTGCGGGCAACTGTGAGAGGTGGTGAGCTATTGCGTCCCGTGTAAAAAAAAGGGTCGCCATGCCCAATGATGAAGATAAAAAAAAACCCCAACTTTCCCTGTAACATCAACGGAGCCGCCCTCGGGCAGTTCCACCGAAAAAAATGGAGGTCGCCCCTGTCTGTATTTGCGCAGGGGCCCCTTCATATTTCTTTAACCGGAGAGAAAGCTTACTCCTCTCCTACGCCTACGGGTGAAGGGGACTCCCCCTCAGCTCCTTCTCTGGAGGTGCTTTCAGGCACCTCCCTATTCCCAGCGGAAGTCCCTCCTTTTCTTTCTAAGGGGACTGATAAGAAAGCCAGCAGGCAGCCCATTGCCACCTGCCCCTCGTGTAAGCGGCTCGGTAGGGCGAACCCCCTTAGGGAGGAGAGGGAAGCCAGGCCCCTTCGGTCGATCCCTTCAAAAGACCTGCTTGCAAGAATACTAAACCTTGCCGGGGTCAAGGCCTGTGCCTTCCCACTAAAGACTTATGATGCTGCCAAGGGGACCTGCGATGTCATGGGAGGGGATGGCCAACTGGAGGCCCCTCCTGTGATAGACATGGTCCTTGAGGAAACTCAGCCTCAGAGGGTAGGGCCTTCCATGGGGGGCAATCCGGGCTCGGCGATAAGCACCAAACCCGAATCCGCCGCTATGCAAGGTCTTCCTCAAACGGCTGGATTCTGAGGCAGTACAAGGAGGATAAGGATCTCATCCGGATGATGCCCCTGCGACCAACAGGACCTTCTTCATTTTGGAGAAGGACCTGGCTGAGGCCGGTCCATCTGGCCTAGGGGCTTCTACCGGCGGAGGTGAGAAGCGGGTTCATTCCCCGCCCTCCTCTCCAAAAAAGAAAAGGACGAAAAAGACCAAAAAGATTAAGAACACTCGGTGCTCCTCTCCATCCGCAGGGGCTGTGGGGACGGATGGGTCTGCTGCCACTTTGGCAAGCGACCAAGCCAAGACTGGCACATCCGGCCTCTCTGCCCCCCGGTTGCGGAGCCCCTGACTAAGACCAAAAGTGCACAGAGCGGAACCTCGATGACATCGGGGCCCCTCATTCAGAGGTTACCTGGCGTTTTCGAGCCCGCTGGCTTTAAGCGCTTCCTCGTTATTTGCTCCACTGATGGCACCATGTTGTCCAAGGGCAACATGATCCATCAGAGGAGAGGATTAGCTAGTGCAATTGGTAGAGAGCTGAAGGTGACCCGTTTCTCGGACGGGAGCCTTCTTGCAAATGCGGCGAATCCCGCCGAGGTGGCCAAGATAAGTGCTCTTTGGACACTCCATGGCACCCCGGTGAGTGTGACGCCGCACTCTACCATGAACTTTGTGAAAGGAGTAGTTTATGCGAGGGAACTCGTTGACTACTCAATTGAGGACATCACCCTAGAGCTGGCCGACCATGGTGCGGTCAAGGTCGAACGTGTGATGAGAAAACAGGGAGGGGCCTCGAGACCCACCCCTACACTCTTCGTCACGTTCGACTGTGACAAGCTCCCTGAGTCGGTGCGTGCCGGTTGGTACCACTACCGCGTGAAGGCATTCGTGCCACTTCCGCGGCGGTGCTATTACTGTCACCGCTTCGGCCATACGAATCGCTCATGTAGACGTGCAAAGTCGGGATCACCCGAAGTATGTGTAAATTGCTCCAAGGTCGCACACGTTGAGTCTAAATCGTGTGTGGCTAAGTGTGTGTCAATTGCGGAGAGCCGCACCCCGCTTCTTCGAAGCAATGTGGTGCATATCTCTTTGAGAAAGAAATCCTGGCCGTTCAGGCCCAGGATCGACTCTCATTCCGCGAGGCTAAGGACTTGGTCCTGGCGCGCCCGGCTTTGCCTGGGACGTCATATGCCTCAATAGTTAGAAAGGCACCCTTTGCTCCTGGTCCATCCAGGCCAACGAGCACGGTTGTTTCCGCGCCCATTCGGAGCCCTTCTATGGGCTCTACCCAACCTGGGTGCTTCCCAGGTAAAGCTGGCGGCAAAAAGGGTTCATACCCAGCCCCGGCTAAAACTAGGGCTCCCCCCTCTTCCCCCAGCGTGACCGTTTTCCGTAAGGCAAAACGGTCACGCACCTCCACCGAGTCGTTAGACTCACAGGAGGCAACACCCCTGAAGATGGTTGCTAGGCCATCTTTGGGGATTCCTAAAGCTGTCCCCCGAAAGGAGAACAGCAAAAAAGTAGCTTCGGCTCCTTCGCCCACGCCCCGAGGTGGAGCGAGTGGCTCGGAGACGGTGGTCTCTCGAAAAGAGGGCCCCCCACCTCCGAAGCCGCAACGCCCGCCTAAGGTTTCGAGGCGGAGGGAGGAAAAGACTCGCATGGCGAGCCCAACCTCCCCCAATAAGTCCTCGAAGGCGACAGCGCCTTCAGCGCTTTGTCCGGCCAACAGCGCCCGGGGTTCTGCCCCTGGGAAACGTACGGCTAATCTGGTGAGGGTCTTCAGTTCGAGAAGAGCCCCCGCATCCGCTTCGAGCTAGGCCTGGAATGCATATTCCTTCAATGGAATTGCCGTGGACTCCGGGCCAACTGGAAGGAGCTTTGGAGGCTCGTCTCGTCCCGTTCCCCGTTAGCTATCTTTTTGCAGGAGACCATGCTAGGCGCGTGCCCCCTGCCTGCCCTCCTGGGGTATAAGGGTCTTGCGACCCCACCACCGTGGGATGGCCGGGGTCGGGGATGCGCGGTTCACACCCGGCAATGATGTCTCCGTTCTTCCTTTCTCTTTAGATAACTCCTTTCAGGCAGTGGCTGTGCAGCTGCACCTGGATAGGAGGTATACTATCATTTCTGCGTACATTCCACCGTCAGCTGACTTCGACGCGGGGGATTTTTGCCGCGTCGTGGCACGGTTGCTAAGGCCCTATCTCTTGCTTGGAGATCTAAACGGCAGGCATCCTCTCTAGGGAGATTACTCCATAAATCCAAGGGGAACAAGTCCTTGCCGATCTGATCGAAGAGCTTGAGATGGGTGTCCTAAACGTGGATGAGTTTACGTATCACTGTCCGAGAACCGCTTCATTTTCTTGTCTTGACCAATCTTTGTGCTCTTTGGATGCACAGCCTGATTTTGATTGGGGGGTGGTCGATGACCTCCATCGTAGTGATCACTTTCCCATTCAAATATCATTTTCAGGGCAACTGCCGCCTGATAGACCACCTCGGGGGTGTTTGGCGATTGCGCGGTGGCCTGCATTTCAGGAAATGACTGAATTCTCTATCTCAGTCGAGGAGTTAAGGTCGGTATATGAGGCCGTTGAGTTCTTCTCCGGCAACCTCATCACCGTGGGTCTGACTACTATTCCTAGGACGCCTGGCCATTTTGCACGCCGACCACTCCCATGGTGGTCGGCCGAGTGTGAGACGGCCCTCAAACAGAAGCGTTATGCCTACATGCGCTATAAGTGCCGCCCGAACGATTTCACTGTCGCTGAATTTCGTCGGGCTAGGGCTAGGTTCCGGTATATTTCGAAGCACGCCCGCCGCTCTTCTTGGCGGGCATACGTGTCTTCACTTAACGGGAAGACCCCTTTAGCTGAGGTGTGGAAGCGAGTCAAAAGGATTCGGGGCAAGTTCTCGCAGGACCTCCCTCCCGTTCTCCAGGAGAATGGGACCGCACCACGGACCCCGCGTCCGTGGCGGAATCCTTAGCGACCGCTTTTTCCGCATTTTCTAGCCGTGATGCTGCTCCACCAGCATTCAATGCACGTCGTGATGTCGCAGAAGGCTGCCGGATGGACTTTACCTCCACAGGCGGAGAACCCTTCAAAGTCAAGTTTACTGTGAGTGAGTTGCGTTCCGCTCTCGCTTCGTGCGCGGACACTGCCCATGGTCCGGACGATGTCCCGTACGCCATGCTTCGACACCTGGGTGAGCGAGGCATGCCTTTTTGTTAGATTTATTCAACAGGATCTGGGTGGAAGGTCTTCTCCCAGACTCCTGGCGAATCGCACCTGTGCTCGCCTTTTGCAAACCGGGGAGAGATCACTCTACTACGACCGGTTTCCGCCCAATCTCTCTAACCTCTTGCGTGTGCATGTTGATGGAGAAATTGGTAAATGTTAGATTAGCCTTTTTCCTGGACAGCGGAGGCCATCTGTCTTCCGCACAGTGCGGCTTCCGCAAGTTCCACTCCACGTCGGATGCTCTGCTCCGACTGGAAAATGCCGTTTGCGAGGCTTTCCTTCGTAGACAGCACTACGCCACGGTGTTTTTCGATCTGGAGAAGGCCTATGATAAGGAAGGGATAAGGAAGGGAAGGGGTTTTCCAGGTGTGCTCGATGCAGTATGATGCTAGCCACTCATTGTCATACCAAACACATACCATCACTGCGTAGAGTGCAGTTTTCCTTACTTCGATTAATCAAAAGACGACTTCTTTTACTAAGTTCTCCATTACCATTGCGCTCTCTTCCAGCCTCAGTTGCAATGAGTTCTTCACCCGAGATAACTTGGGTTGAAAAATATTTCGTGGATTGCGTTCTAATTTGACCCTAAAGATGATCATTAAGGAGTTTTAACAAAACGAGACTCCTTTACCATACCAGGGGGTATCGGGGGGGGGGGACCTGGAAGAATGACGTGCCCCTATCACCCCGAGTGTTTAATTAGTAAGGACGTGTCGGATGTAGCTTGGACAGACATGCTGCAGCTGATACCAGAAGAATTGCGTACCCTCTTTATCCTAATGGTTTTAGAATGATCTGCGGCTGTTTATCTTTCACACATTTTCATTTACTTCATCTTCACTTCACACCTCTCTTATTAGAGAATTTCTCTAGATGCCTTCGTTGGTTTTCGTTTTAAAGTAAGATATCTTAATTTATCTCTCTCAAAAGTGAAATAAGAAAAAGGTAGAAGATACAGCATTAGCAACAGCAGTAGTCATTAAATCAGAAATGAGCGCAGATTTGGAATTACCAATACCATCTTTAATGGAACGTAAATCCTACCAGTACTATGATATGTTGTCACTTGAGATATTAGGTGTGTCGAGGAAAAGGTCACCTCGCCAGATAATATATGTGGGGAAACTAGGGGGAGGTCTTGGTGTCCTTGATTACTCACTGGAGATAGCCACAGAACCCACAGAGGGTGGAGCTACTCTTCTCGAACTCGCGTTTGCGAGATGCGGGCCTCCTGTCCTCAGGAGGTCACCGAACGAACTTTGAAGCGGGGGAGAGGGGAGATGACTTCTCCACACTCGGCTTGAGCGAGCTAATGGGCCTCTTGTCGTAAGAGGTCACCAGAAGAACTTCAGACGACGGCTTCTCCAATCCTTGATCCGAAGGCGCATGAGAAAGGCTGACGTTGCCTCAGGAGACTCTTCTCCCCGACCCGAAGACACGGGAGTGATGTCCAGCTCTTCCGTGGCTTGCGACCGTCACTCACACTTCTTGGGAGAGAGCTCGTTGATTTGCACTCTTTTCGGGGAAGTCGCGTCTAACCGAATCTGTCCGTCAGCCTGGAGCGGGAGAATATATACCAGGAGCTATTCAAAACACAGAAAGAGATTGAGACCATCTTAACCTTCGTTATGGGGCGTGATGAATCGAGCACCTCCTTACGAAGAAATGTCAACGACTGGGATCAGAAGCTAAACGGGCGACAGCGGTGGAGGCCATAAACACGGTTCACGGCGAATCTACAAATCAGTCTCTCGAACCGAGGTGTGGGGGGGTGGGAGGACCGAGACGAAGCTTCGGTGTGAGTAACGGCTCGCTTTCTCTCCCGAAATACTGTCTTAGAAGGTGGAGAAATAATATTATTCAAAGGGGATTACTCCATATATATATATATATATATATATATATATATATATATATATATATATATATATATATATATATATACATATATATATATATATATATGATGAAAATTAATGCAATATCGCAAGAAAAGATGAGGGATTAAACCACATTCTCCGAAGACAATTTAATTCAGAACAGTTTCGGTGTATCTCACACCCTTTTTCAATTGACACTGCATAGAAAATATAAGAAAAGTGCTTACAAACATAACACATGGTCAGGTCGTGAAAGATCACCTCTTTTTTCCCCAATCCCCTACTTGTGGCTAATCAGAGGCGGATGGGGGGGGGGGTCAGGCCTAAACATATTGAAGGGCTGACATTTTACTATTTTTTTTATTTGCTTTCGTATTGCAGGATTCAAAGAAAATTGACCCTCAGATAGATTTAAATTAGGAACTGACGATATCAAGCTCGATTCTACGATTCTTCTCTTAACATAGTTAGCCGATTTAAATACCATTTTACTTCCATTGAAATCGATCGTATGATTCAAGTCTCTAACATGTCAAAATATTCCACTGCTTTCGCTGCCCACTCTAATATCTCTTTTGTGTTCATACAATCTATTGTCTAGATTTCTCCCCGTTTCCCCTATATAAACTTTATGGCAATCGTTGCATGGTATTGCATATACTCCTATGTTATGACGTTCTTTGGGTTTCCTGGCAATCATCAATTGGTTTAAGGAATTATAATATTTAAAGGCTAGATTAATACCCGCTTTTCCAAATATGTCCTTTAAACTATTTAATTTATTATTAAATGGCAATGTTATACATTTGTTGAAGTCATTAGTGTGGGAAGGATATTACCATAGAATGTTTTCCTAGCTGCAAAATGGGCAGACAATATGAACCAATCGGGGTAATACAAATTAGAAAAAATGGTCCTGATAATGACAATTTCTTCATCTAAATAGGAAGGATGACATATTTTGTATGCTCTAAGGAAAAGGTTAGAAATTACCGATTTTTTAACAGTATTATCATGAAACGAAAAATAATGTATATAGGCATTCCAGTGGGTTGGTTTCCTATAAACGTCAAGTTTTAATTCATGGTGATCTTTATTAATGAGGACATCTAAAAAGGGTAATCTATTATCATATTCCCATTCATATTTAAATTTGATGGAGACATGCAAATTATTCAAATTATTAAAAAAGGTATCAAAATCATGGCCATTAGGCCATACAGAAAATACATCGTCAATGTACCTTAACCATATAAAGTTAGGAAAGAAATTGTGGGAAGGAGTTCAAATTTAAATATGAATGGGAATATGATAATATGTAGATTACCCTTTTTAGATGTCCTCATTAATAAAGATCACCATGAATTAAAACTTGACGTTTATGGGAAACCAACCCACTAGAATGCATATATACATTATTTTTCCTAGCAACCAACCCACTAGAATGCATATATACATTATTTTTCGTTTCACGATAATACTGTTAAAAAATCGGTAATTTCTAACCTTTTCCTTAGAGCATACAAAATATGTCATCCTTCCTATTTAGATGTAGAAATTGTCATTATCAGGACCATTTTTTCTAATTTGTATTACCCCGATTGGTTCATATCGTCTGCCCATTTTGCAGCTAGGAAAACATTCTATGGTAATAAGCCTTCCCGCACTAATGACTTCAACAAATGTATAACATTGCCATTTAATAATAAATTAAATAGTTTAAAGGACATATTTGGAAAAGCGGGTATTAATCTAGCCTTTAAATATAATAATTCCTTAAACCAATTGATGATGGCCAGGAAACCCAAAGAACATCATAACATAGGAGTATATGCAATACCATGCAACGATTGCCATAAAGTTTATATAGGAAAAACGGGGAGAAATCTAGACAAGAGATTGTATGAACACAAAAGAGATATTAGAGTGGGCAGCGAAAGCAGTGGAATATTTTGCCATGTTAGAGACTCGAATCATTTGATCGATTTCAATGGAAGTAAAATGGTATTTAAATCGGCTAACTATGTTAAGAGAAGAATCGTAGAATCGAGCTTGATATCGTCAGTTCCTAATTTAAATCTATCTGAGGGTCAATTTTCTTTTAATCCTGTAATACGAAAGCAAATAAAAAAAATAGTAAAATGTCAGCCCTTCAATATGTTTAGGCCTGCCCCATCCCCCCTGATTAGCCAAAAGTAGGGGATTGGGAAAAAAGAGGTGATCTTTCACGACCTGACCATGTGTTATGTTTGTTAGCACTTTTCTTATATTTTCTATCCAGTGTCAGTTGAAAAAGGGTGTGAGATGCACCGAAACTGTTCTGAATTAAATTGTCTTTTGAGAATGTGGTTTAATTCCTCATATATATATATATATATATATATATATATATATATATATATATATATATATATACGTACGGGAACTATAGGTAATGTAAATAAAGGACATCTCTGACATAATACAGATTAATGGGCAATCGGGGAACGTTAATTACTCGTTAATCAGATTTTAAATGGAATATTACAAATCAGTTATACAGAGGAAATATTTAAATGGCGGAAAGTGGGTCGATTCTTGTGAGATTAAAGAAAATGGTCGTTTTACGTTTAATGGGGTCAGTTCGAGGAAGGGAGAAGGCCAGCAGACGCGGCCCTTGAGTGAATATCCTTCAGCGGGTCGGCGCGAGGAATGGAGAAGGCCAATGGACGTGGCCCCAGGTCGAATATCCTGATGGTGATGAGGATGAAGGAGAGGGGGCAGAAGACGAGTTCACGATCCTTTTTGAAGACGGACGATGGCACCTCTGCTCCAGAGAAGTACAACCTCCAAATCGAGACTGTGTCGGCTCGTCACGAAGTCTCATAGCGGAAACTTGAGATCTTTTATGGTGGGAGGGGGCAGATGAGATGGGAGGAATCTTGGCCAATCCTTCGGGGACGAAAATGATTCGAGGCTTGCTCTGAACAGAGTAAGGCTTCACAAAAGATATGCGTCTGCTTGGTGAGATCCGATCTTGAGGTATAACTGAATACCGGGAAACTTGAGGAAACAGACACAAAGATCTGAACCGAAGGCGATGGGTTCTCAATCTAACCAGAAACTCGAAAACCCAGGGTATTTATATGACGGCCATTTTTTATGCTCAATTGCTGGAAGGCATAGACGTCTGGCAGAAGGCTTCTGGCGCCTAGAGGGACTAGTGTTTCTCGCCCGACCCAGGTCTTAATTGCCTCCAACGATGTGGGCGGGAGACTCGGCGAGCAGCCTCCAAAATACAGAGATGAGCGTTTTGACGGTGGGGATTAAAGCTTTTAGCGCACTCAATTTAATTAACTGTACCAGTGAGGCAGCTGGCGGATATTCCAATTCTTTCTTTCTTTCTCTGCTTCTTTTGACTCTCACGTTACTACACGTGGAGTTAGATTTTTAGAACAGAGTGAGGGAAGAAATTTAAGGAGCAAATAAGGGGATTTTCCTCTTTGACTTTTATTTCCTTACAAGGTGTCTCTTTAGCTGTGAGCCGATAGCTTCTCCACTAATCTTTAAGTTCACTCACTTGAGCTAGCGGTACTAAATTAGGGAAATTGCTTGAAATACTAGTTAATGATGATGACGAAAGAAATTTTTGAGGCAATGTTGGATCAAGAGCATTTAGCTTGGCAATCACATTATCTTCATTCGCTGGAAATCTCTTCCTTATTTGAAAACAGAGTTCGACAAGAAAGTTCAAGCACTCATTCTTGAATATCTTCAAAATACGAGTATCACTGGGTAATATTTTATTAATTAGGTGTGTCATTGCTAGTTTTCCCAGGTAAATATTATCATGGTTTTTATGATTACATACATCACTTGGATCAATATCTGAAAGTTTGACACGTTGGATTACAGCTTCATCCACAAAACAACTTAGAATATTTTTATAATCAGATGTTACCATCAAATATAAACTATGTAACCGAAAGTGCTTCCATTGGAATTCTATATTAAACGAGTTCACTTTTCGTAAGATACATATATTGAAGAAAAATCAGCATGTGTTTTGTTCCACAATTGCTCAATCTTTCATACACTCGTCGAACATCATCAACTTTATCCACTTTTGTTTCGCTCTGAAAATAAAATAGTAGCGCATTATAGTTCTCAACGCTAACACTTATTATATTTTGCCGTGAAAGCCATCTAGTTTGCGCTAGTTTAGGAATTTTGTGCTTAGCTGCAGGGACTGTTTCCTGAATCAGCTCAAAATCGTTTTGTTGTTTGCTACTGCGACTAAAGTAAGAGGTTAAATCTTTCAAAAATTCTTTAAAATAAGACGGTTAAACACTTACGGCATGTCTGACATACAGAGCAAAAGAATGTCAAACACATCGCATAACAAATCCCGAAGGTAAGTATATCATCTTTTAATCATTTTTTAAAGCCATTCTTTACTCACATTATTGTCGAACGATTATCAGCTCCCAACCCAATTATGTTATGCAAACGTATTCTTCTTTTCTCAATTAAAGCTTTAAGAGAAGTATAGAGACCTAAAGACTCCCATCTTGAACAACCACTGTATCTAGAAGCATGTTTACGACGTCTAATTTACTTTTGTCAAAAATAAACGGACAACGACAGTCAATACCTAGGTTACAGATATATCAGTCTTTCATCTATTCTGATGGAAAATATTTACGTTTTGCATATATCATCTAGGGATTTTTTTTCATGAAATGCTATTACATCCTGGATTACGGACGTCAATTTCGTTCTCTCCATTGACAACTTGTGAGCTATTTTGCTGTCTGGGAATACTCTTTTATTTATTGAGAGTGGCAGGTCATTTTCAGCAAAATATGCTGCAATAATAAGTTCACTTTTTGCAATTTCTTCAGATTCTTGTGTCTGTATTTTTCGCCATAAACTGTGATGTCAATACTCATGCTTTCTACATTAAAATTTTCTTGTGTTTTACTGAGTTACTCTGTTTCATAAGCATATATTTATTATAATTTTTAAGAGTAATGTTGCAACATTTACAATAACTAAAGTTGTGATCATTATTGTCACGTTTCAGCCAAGTACGAGTATTAAAGTACGAAAAATTAAGCCAGTCTTCTTTAAACGATCGCGTATACCACTTCGTTTTTTTAGCTGCCGATTCAATTTTGTGACTCATTATGGCCAAAAATAACCACTAGTTTCAAGACAAATTATTAATCTTGAAATTATAATATTAATAAATAAAACTGTTACCAAGAAATAGAATAATAATCACGACTATCACACACAGGCGACGTCAGATAATATTAAAACACACTAAGTACAGAAATTTTCCCTGCTTAACGCTCTAGTTTTGCCTGCATCTATTAACTAACTATACACTTTCTAAAGAGTTAAATTTTTGTAGAGACACAGCAATTACTGAAGAATACAAACATATCTTAGAATTACTGTACTGTTTCCTCTTGTGGGTGAAACTTCAGAAGACCAGCGCCGTGTTTTTTGTAGTAAAACTACTAAATGGTGTTTTTAGGCATTCTAGTCGAGATTAACGGCTTCAGTCAGGCGCGAAAAGTACTTATTTTTTTAAATACTAGCATTCTGTGTACGGCTCTATTCGCAGTGATACTATCTTAAAAATAACTGCTTTCCGAGCCAAAATGAAACCGTAAATGATGACTGAAATGCCTAAAAATAACATTATACTGTTTTTTTACTACTAAAAACACAGCGTTTAGTTACTGGAAGCTGTCATTGAGCCGTGTTATGGGTTTCCATTATGGGGGATCCGCCCTCCCCCCCTCGCTCACGCTTCTGAAACAAATAGTACACAATTTGAAAGACTAGCAAAACTAAATACGCAAAATGCACACTACACCATCATCATGAACGTTCGACAAACCGGTTTTGGCGCTACAATCAAGGCAAGGAAAGGCAAATATAGAAAGAAAAGAGAGGGATCACTGTGGGAGAACATTAGATCATTTAGTCAGAGAGGAGCGGTTCGGAAATAACTTATGAGATAATAGGAGGAGATTAAAAGGCCGGTGGCTATACACCGGTGCGGGGTGTTGAAGAAAATATGTTTGAGTTTGAGGGACTCGTGACTGGAACGGTAGGAGGGCAGGTCGGCGGTGAGGAGAAGCTCACGCTCTCAGAAATGCTTCTTCGTAATGCTGTGTGTACTTGTTGGCGTGTGTGTATGTACCCCGAAGGATATTTCGATCATGTTATTGAAACATACGGGTCTGGTATACATGTTAGTTTTCTATGTTGTGTGGCAGACTACCGCCATTGTTTGTTTGAGCGTTGGCACCTGTTGGAAGTGATTGTTGTATAGCTGTTACTATAGGGTTTTAGGTTTTGTGGCTGAGGTTGGTAGTCTGGGTGGGAAGTCGGAAAGGTACAGTAGGGCTAGGAAGGAAACAGGTTTGAGCATTGTGTGGGAGGTCTAAATAATGTGGATTAAGCTTAAACTCCGGAGAGAAAGTGAGATAGATAATGTGCTCAAAGTCATCGTTGTTTGTGTAGGGGATTTGGGGAGAGGTGACGTGACCGGTATATGGGAAGTGGACGGCGTGGAGGGGGAAGAAATGTAGGAGGTGGGGAGGGGCATCAACCGGGGAGGGGGATCAACCGGGGAGGATGTAGGAACTGGGAAAGAGGTTGGGGCAGGAGGGGAAGTAGGGTCGGTGTAGGGTCGGGCAAGGTCTGTATAAGGAGCGGCGAGTGGAGGAATAGAAGAGTCTGAAAAAGGATAAGTAGCGAGAGGGGCAGTGGGATGAGTCGTAGTCTCGATAATGGAAGGGGATAAGGGGGGTGGGCTAAAGGTGGGGGAAGAGGTGAAGGGTGCAGGAGTTGGAAGGAGTGGTGGTCGCAGGTTGTGGCGTTTTCGTGTATGCTGTTTGTGCTTATTGGGTGTAGGGAGGAGCAGCGGTCGAACGTTCCTTTGGGCTTCAATGAGAGCAAATAGTGTCTCGGAAAAGACAATTTGCTCTAAGCCGTTTGCAGCATAAGGCTGGTTAAAGGCCATGGCGTATGTACGAGGGTCACCGCCAGATATGTCCTTTATCACCGTGGAAAGCACGGTGGCCAGTTGTGTTTTAGAAATAGTGTGGTGTGAGGGTGTGTGCGTCTGAGAGTTGGTGGTAGCTTGTGGTGTGTGAGAGTGGTTGGCTCCATGGGCGCTGACAGTGGCGGCGTACGTTTTCGTGAGTGGAGGTGGTGGGGCAGTGTAGATAGAGCTGGGCGTGGTGCGAGTGTTTTGTGTAGAGGTGTGTTAAGGGCCGTCAGCGCACTTTTTTGTAAACTACAGGCACCTTAAACTTACAGTGACGTGTCCGCCACCACAGTTTACACCACATCGGAGAGTGTTGTGAGTGCAAGCGGTGTAAAAGTGACCTTTTACACCGCACTTGGAACAGACAGGGTCTGATTTGCAGGAGCCTGTCTGATGGCCGGTCTTATAGCATCTTAGGCACTGGTAAGGACGTATGTTGTGTTGAAGTTCAAATTGTTGTTTACGTGTGTGTTTTTGTGTGTCTTCGTGTGTAGTGCGACAAAGACCAGGACTTATTTTTGTTGTAGTTAAGGTCCTGGACCATGTATGCACCGTACTCTTCCTGGAGGGCGGAGAGTAATTCCTCTTTGCTGAATCTCAGCTTGAGCTGGTTGATGCGTCGCACGCGTATTTGGTGTTTTTGTTCGGTGTTTGGTAGTGTAGTGTAGTGGTTCCTCTTTTTTGAGGGTAATTCGTGTGTGTGAGTGGAAATACTGGGTGTCGTCTTTTCACCCTAAATTCAACGTCAGCCCAGTGTGTGTATTGGTGATGTCTAAAATGAGGGTGTTCAGTGTGCGTGCGAAATAAAATATTTCGGAGTGTGTTAGCGTGGGTGTATTATGTGATTTGTGGCGTAAGTGTAGGGTGGTCTCGCTACCCATGTTTGTTTCCGCGAGCAGAGAGCGAGTGACTTTTAGTATCTGTACAGGGGAAATCCCCGCCCCAACGTCGAACACGCCCCTGGAGATGATACTGGGGTGAAGGATGAATGATGAGCATGGACCTTGGCGGGGTCCTTAGAGGGTTCAAAAGCATGGCAGACTTGATAATTAGAGGGGACCGAATCAACGACCCACACCTGAGGGTGCCGCCCCCTCGGACGGGTTTTAGGTATTCAGATTTACGTTCAACTTGCATAGATACGGGTGTTACGCCCTCTATGGTCCTGGCGGGATCCCGCCAGGGCATGGTATAAACCCTCCGAAGCTTGTAACTCTGGTCCAAATCCCGGTTACCTCTTGACCTCGGGTTCCGCAGTGGGCTGGACCTAAATTCTCCTTTCTCCGAGGCCTGCAATTATGTCTTTCTAAGTGAAATGCATAGTGGCATCGAAGCTATGTGAAGAGTCTCATCAACGGTGCGCATCCAACAACGTGGGGAGTATTTAGGCCCTCATGTTTATTGAAGGCCCAAATACAGTATTAAATCTCGGTGATGGGGTAGGCAGTGATGGAGTTGGACGGTAGGCGAATGTCCTGAATCAGTGCACCTCAAATAAACCGTTTCCTATGGTTTGTTAGGCTGCAGGCGTTTTTCCCGGCGTGCTGTATTCCTTGCCACCTGTTTTCAAAAGGAAAGAGGAAGAGCAAAGTGTCGAATCTTCGAGATCACAGCGACGGATGATGCACTACAATCAAAATCAGCGCTGTTATAAGTGCTTGCATCCAGGAATGCCAATGTGTGAATTCAGTTTGAATTTAATGTTGCCGATGTGTGAAATTCATGTTTTCTGGTCAAATCGGAGATTGTAAGGCGGATTTTTTTAATTTCATTATTAACCCCATCAATGCGTAGTATCTAAAATTATGTACTTTCCGCGCCAAAACGCAACCATATATGACGACTGGAATGCCT
The DNA here is from genome assembly GCA_963969495.1 of Ceratothoa steindachneri. Classification (NCBI taxonomy): domain Eukaryota; kingdom Metazoa; phylum Arthropoda; class Malacostraca; order Isopoda; family Cymothoidae; genus Ceratothoa; species Ceratothoa steindachneri. The sequence goes on along the minus strand of OZ018318.1, from coordinate 180,930,935 downwards.
ACAAAGACCATTAGTACTTTTTTATTTGACCCTTTCGTCTAACAATAAAAAATGAGGAGTTACTTATGCAGGGTGACGGTTAGCATGTTTTATAGTATGCACATATAACAATTAGGCGTACACATGGCACTTAAATTTGATAGAAACACTGATTTCATATAAACTGCATTGCTGAATAAATTTGAGGGACAAAAACTGTTTTGAATCATTTAGTCAAAATAAGATTCTTTAGCAATAACACTTCAATGCGAAATAACCCAAATTTGAAAAAAACAACAGCCAAATTACTATTTATGACAGTATGAGCACATAATTACTTCAGCGAGATCTAACGATAAACTGATAGTTTCAGAGGCGGCAGGTTTATGGCGAGACGAAATTGAACGCGTTCGATATTCGTTCTGACTGCGTTCATTTCCTGTACGTGATGCTCGTTAAGAACGTATTGGTCGTTCTACATTATAAATTTTATATTCAAATGAGTTTACATCTATTTTAAAATTGTATATCTTAAAAATAATGCATTTTACGCATTATATTCATCTTATTTCATAATTCCTCCAAATTATTAATTTTTTTTTACAAAATCCCTCATTTTCCAAGACTATGTGCATTTCACCCAGATCTGGGGGGAGGGAAGGGATTCACCCAGGTTTGGCAGCCATGAGGTGCACATTCAAATTTGCATGAACTGTAACGAGATAGAAGATCATAGTTCTCGAGAATGCAGGATGGGAAGAGGTGCTTTGAGTGCACCCTGGTGAGACGGGTGTAGGGAATGGAAGAGCGAGATGAAGAAGTGCCCGAATTGTCAAAGATCTCACGGGGCTATGGCAATGAACAGCCTGACAAAAAGGCAACTGATAAAGAATAAGAAAGAAAGTTGAGAACAGGCGGAAAGAAGACTTGTCCTACGCAGGGGTAGTGAAAACGGCCCTTCCCAAACAGTACCAGCACCAGCAGAGGAAATTATGTCTGAAGCTCACATTATCTAAGAAGACAATAAGTACTGGAAATCTATGTCTTTTTACCAACAATTTTTTCAAATCGATGAGTGTAAGCATCGAAACTTTAGCTAAATTGACGTGAAATAAAGTATTATTCCAGAAAGAGATGTGTGAGTTTTGCTGTTTTCTCCTGTTATTTTTTCTAACATATGTTCGTTCAAAAATAGTTTCATTTTTAATTCAAAAATTTTTATTTTGATGTCAAGTTTATTTTTTCTATGTTGCCCTCAAAACTTGTAAAATATCTACATATATTTTGTATTTATAGAGCAGAAATTCTTTATATTTATCACTATAGCCCCAGAAGATGACCAATGTGGTTGAAAGGCGCCTCGGGCGAATAATAAATATTGATTTAGAATTATCTTTATGATCCTCTTCTTTTAAGGGATAGTCATTTATGAAAGTTATCAAGAAACTAAAAAATGACTCTTCTGCTGTAAAATACAACAATTACTATATATATATATATATATATATATATATATATATATATATATATATATATATATATATATATATATATATATATAATAATTTATATATATATATATATATATATATATATATATATATATATATATATATACACTCACCTTCTTAAATTCCGACAGGGTAAGTATTAGCGTAGATCAATACCACAACTATTACTCTACGCCCTAGCGCCACTAATTGCGTCACCAACGCCGCACATATTACCCTCCAACCTTACCCCTTTTATCAAACACTTGGTAAGAACGGCGTGCATCAACGCCGCAAATAATACTTTCATTTCTTGAATTCACATACTGTAGGGTCATGGTAACGTGCACAAATAAGTGCACTCGCGCTTCGCTGTACTCGCTACCAGCCCTTCGGGCTGTTGTCTCTGGCCTCTTTGGTATTTTAAACAGTTTTTTTCAACCCCCTTTCCTAAGGGTAAATTTGTTTAAATACACTAACTTTTCTAAAAAAAAAGTTCAAAAGATTTTTATGTATGTAATTCCTAATAAATAACCGGTATTATAAAGTATTTAAGCACACATTTTTTGAAATGCTTTAAATTATTGCCTTTCAACCAGCTCACGTTCCCCTGGTAGAACAGGAACAGATTAGAGATTTCTAGGTATAAGGATAGACAATAGATCTCTCCAAGGTCTAAACCCGGTTCACATTCCCTTGGACATCCAAACCAAGTGAATTTTTGTTTTAAATCACGTTCTAAAAATATAGAGTTAAGGAGGATAATAATAGTAATGATAATAATAGTAATGATAATAATAATTAAAATAATAATATATTAATAATAATAAATTAATAATAATTGATTTTCGCACACCGTCAACCATCTCCCTCTCGTCACGTGGCTCACCTAGGAACCCCTGCCGCAACTCCTGCTGTTTATTGCGTTCCCCACTTAGCCACTAACAATGGTTTGCCATTTTCCCTGAATACGCGCCTTCCCTGCCACAACTCCTCACCAGTGTGTAGTGCCCTACTGCCCCTAGCAAACCCCTACGGCCCACGAGCGTGCCTTACTAAACACGAGGCCGACCATTGACCATTTCTCCCAAACATCTTCTACGTAATACATATCCCAGCATCCCAACACCCAAACACCTACCCTCCCTACTCCAGCACTCATCGTATCCTGCCTTCCACCTAGGGCCAACAGAACACATTACTGGCCCCAACATCCTCCATCGCTCCTTCCTGCTGTTTATTGCGTACGCCTCAACCCAAACACCCACCGATTATCATATCTCCGAGTGAGGGTCTTCCTTTCCTGCCGCGAGAGGGTCAGATGGATGAGAGATGTACGATTGTAAGAATACAAATGATAAACATGTGAGAGAGAGGGAAAGGAAGAGAGAGTGTGATAGGGAGTGTGAAAATGTGTCACAGTAGTGTGGGAGACTGGGAGAGTGTGGAGGAGAGTGTGAGAGAGAGAGTGAGAGAGAGTTACAAGGAGTTACAAGGAAATTAAGTACTTCAAAAGACCATTCGATCCATTTCAGTGGAAGTATTCATGCCACTATCTTAACTTAACTATATACAATCGTACTGATAAGGCATAAGATAGTGAAGATGAAACCTCTCCCACCCGTACACAGGTTCGATAAAAGGAAAATATATACCTGGAAGTGTTGGAAGAAAAGACATCCGGGAAATTTTTACAGGATAGCAGAACAACTTAATATGTACATAAATAAAATCTTAACATAATAATAACATACATAAGTCTTAACATAATAATAACCTGAGAGAAAGTTATTTACATATTATATAGGGGTTTTATAAACTTAAAAACCGTCTCTCAGATTATCTTAAACTTATCTATACTTACGGCGTACTCTTCTTATCTTAGTTTTAGCGACATACAATGTTTTGTCACTCGCTATTTAATGGTTGACATCATTTTATCCAGTCTATTTTTAAAAGTTTCCACTGAATTGCTGGCCACTACTTCTTCCTATAAAATTCTTAATTATAATTAACAATTTTATAGGAAAAAATTGACCAATTATATTTTTTCTGAAACGCTTTGGAACGATTTTTAAGCTGTTATTTCGTGTATTATTTGTGCAAAGTTGAAACCAAGTTGAAGAGTTAACATTATTGACTCCTTTCATTATTTTGAATACTTCTATCAGTTGACCTCTCAGACGTCTTTTCTCTAGGGTAAATAAGTTTAGCATATCTAGTCTTTTCTCATCTTTATAATTTCGGAGTTCGGTATCAATTTAGTGGCTCTAGCTTGCACTCTTTCCAATCTATCAATATCCTTTTGTAGGTATGGTGACCAGACCTGAGCACAGTATCCTAACTGTGGTCTTACTAATGCATTAAACATATTCAGACTTGTAGCTTTATTTTTAAAACTAAATTGACGTTTGATATATCCGAGAAGTTTCATTGCTTTCTTTTCCACTTCGATACACTGTTAAGAAAACTTTAGATCATTAGATATGTGGACTCCTAGGTCTTTTTCATTATTGGTTACGCTAATATGTTGATCAAAAATTTTGTAATTTGCTTTAGGGTTTTTATAGCCTACATACATTACTTTACCTTTTTTCAGATTTAGGGACAGTTTCCATTTTTTAGACCACCACTGCGCCATCTTATCAATATCGTTTTGAAATTTTATAACATCCTCCTCAGTTACTATTGCTTTTCCTAACTTACAATCATCTGCGAATTTAGAAATTTTTGACACCAGCTCATCATCTACATCATTGACATATATAATGAAAAGCAAGGGACCTAGGACTGAACTTTGTGGTACTCAACTTCTTACAGTTGTCCATTCTGACTGTTGGCCGTTAATAACTACTCTCTGCTTGCGATCAGTGAGCCAATTCTCGATCCATTTGGCTACATCTCCTTCTATCCCTTACTTTAGTCATCAATTTCTTATGGGGTACTTTATCAAAAGCTTTTTGAAAATCCAAATACAAAATATCTGCTGATGTGGTATTATCATATTCTTTATTTACAGAGTGAAAGAAGTCTAATAAATTTGTAAGGCAAGAACTATGTCTTCTAAGTCCATGCTGTGAATCTTTTAATAATTTATTTTTTCTAAATGCTCAACAATTTTATCTGCAATACAAGTTTCAAGGAGTTTTCCAACTATTGAAGTCAAACTTATTGGGCGATAATTACTAGTTAGTTCTTTACGACCTTTTTTGAATATCGGTGTCACGTTTGCTAGTTTCCAATCCTGAAGAACAATTCCACTCTCTAATGATGTATTAAAAATCTGTGTTAAGTGTTCAGCCACTTTGTCTTTTATTTCTTTCAAACCTCGTGGAAGTATTTTATCTGGTCCAGGAGATTTATATTTGTCCTTTTTCTCAATAAGTTTTTGTGTAGTATTTGCAGTACATCTAGCGAGTGTGAGAGTGTGCAACAATAGTGTGTGAGACTGGGTGAGTGTATTGGGGAGTGATGGCGAGTGTGAAAGTGTGTGACAGTAGTGTGATAGACTGGAAAAGTGTAGTGGAGAGTGTGAGGGAGGGTGGGAAAGAGAGTGATAGCGAGGGTGAGAGTGTGACAGTAGTTTTGGAGACTGGGAGAGTGTGAGAGAGAGAGAGAGTGATAGCGAGTGTGAGAGTGTGTGACAATAGTGTGGGAGACTGGAAGAGTGTAGGGGAGAGTGTGACAGTAGTTTTGGAGACTGAGAGAGAGTGAGAGAGAGTGATAGCGAGGGTGAGAGTGTGTGACAATAGTGTGGGAGACTGGGAGAGTGTGAAAGAGAGTGATAGTGAGTGTGGGAGTGTGTGACAGTAGTGTGGGAGACTAGGAGAGTGTGAGAGAGAGTGAGAGAGCGATAGCGAGTTTGAGAGTGTGTGACAATAGTGTGGGAGACTGGGAGAGTGTGAAAGAGAGTGATAGTGAGTGTGAGAGTGTGTGGCAGTAGTGTGGGAGACTGGAAGAGTGTGGGGAGAATGTGAGAGAGAGTGAGAGAGGGAGTGATAGCGAGTGTGAGAGTGTGTGACAGTAGTGTGGGAGACTGGAAGAGTGTGAGAGAGTTACAGGGAAAGCAAGCACCTCAAAAGACCTTTCGATCCATGCCCTGAATGTACTTGTGTAAGTTCCTTATCTTAATATATACATAAAAATAACTAGGAGCTGGAGACAATTGGACAGTAAAGTTAAAGGTTCTCCCCAACGGCACGCGGGTACGGAAAACTGAAAAGATACCTGGTTCAGTTGAAATATAGAGCTTAACCAGGAATTTTGACAGTAAAGCTTTTGAAACCTACCTAGTTAAACATTAAATAATATCAAAATTATCATTATATACCTCAACAATGTTAACAATAAATAATCATACATGTTCTCTACAGGACATATTTATTTTACATTCTGATGCTTAGAATCTCGTCATTTAATTTTGTTTACACCTATCTATATTGATTCCATACTGATTCATTGGAGAATGTGTATTTCAATCGTGAGAATCTTGTCCTTATATTTATTTCTATTTATATACATATTTATCGATTCCATTATATTTTCAATTTAATAGCTGAGTGTATTTATGAATGTATCTATTTTTTTCTTAAAAGTATCAATAGTTTTGCTAGATATTACATCTCGTGGTGGCTTATTCCAAATGTTAACAAGTTTATATAAAAAGAAATTTCCAGTTAGATATTTTCGAAACCGCAACGGTACTAGCTTCATCCCATGGTTCCTTGTCTCATTGTCATTTAACTTAAACCATATCTCAGCTTCTAAATTTTCAATCTTATTTAATATCTTAAAGGTTTCTATGAGTTGGCCTCGCATTCTCAGCGTTTCCAGGCTTAAGAGATTTAATCTTTTCAATCTTGTTTCATAGTTATGTTTTCTTAACGATGGTATTAGTTTTGTTGCTCTTTCTTGAACTTTCTCAAGCCTTTCGATATCCTTCCTCAAATCTCGGGACCAGAATTGTACACAATATTCCAGATGTGGGCGAACTAATGCATTATATAAATTCAGTACTATGGTTTTGTTTCTGCATTTAAATTGTCATTTTATCTATCCGAGGATCTTGGAAGCTTTTTTTCTGCTTCTATGCATTGAAGACTAAACTTAAGATTATTCGATATATACGATGGGCGGTCAATAAGTTTTGCGAATGGGTAGGGCAAAACAGAGGAAGGAAGATGGCGATTGTTAAGGTGTTAGGACAAGTCAAGACCTGCAGCCGCACGCTCCTGCCTAATCTATTTAAGAAGCAGTAGCTGATCGCAGATCGTCAGTTACAAATTTTTCAACAATGGAGAAGGTTGAGCACCGCGCAGTGATCAAATTTTTGACTAAGGAAGGCAAGAATGCAAAAGAGATCCATGAACGCATGGTTTTAGTGTACACCGACACCGCCCCTTCCTATGCAACCATTGCTCGCTGGAATAGGGAGTTCCGCCATGGTCGTGAGTCCCTTGAAGTTGACCCGCGTCCAGGACGCCCGTCAGACGTTACCAACGAGAGCAATGTAACCCGTGTGGAGAGGATGATCTTCAAAAATCGACAGAGGGAGGTCAAAAAAATCGAGTGAAAACTTGGAATATCACATGGAAGTGTTATCAACATCATCCACGACAATTTGACCATGACCAAGGTCTCTGCCCGTTGGGTCCCTAGAAACCTCACGCCCCATGATCGACTTCAACGTCGTCAAAGTTCGGTGCTGCTCCAGTACAACCAACACCCGGCGGGATTCGAGTCACGCATAGTGACAGGTGATCAAACGTGAGTCCATCACTGGGATTCCGAGACCAAGCTCGAAAGCATGGCCTGGAAGCACAGGGGCTCTCCGATCCCCATCAAGTTCCAGACCCAACCTCAGCCGGGAAGATCATGGCCACTATCTTCTGGGTTTCTGAGGAAGTGTTGATGGTGGACTATACGCCTCGTGGAAGGACCATCACAGGCCAATATTACGCCGAGGAACTGGATGGAATGAAGAAGTGCATCCGTCAGAAGCGGCGCGGCAAGTTGACACGCGGTGTCCTGCTCCTCCGCGACAATGCCCCTGTCCACAAGGCCAAAATTGCACAAGCTGCCTTGCGCGAGTGCGGATTCGAGGATCTCAACCATCTTCCCCCTACAGTCCAGATCTGGTCCCTAGCGACTACTTTTTATTCCGCCAGCTCAAGGCTGCACTGCGTGGACGCCGGTTTGGGGACGATGAAGATGTCCAGCTCGCCGTCAAGGAGTGGATTAAACAGCAGTCGAAAGATTTCTGGTTGTCGGGAATTCGAAGCCTCAGGGACAAGTGGCGCAAGTGCATTGAAGTCGAGGGTAGTTATATTGAAAAATAACAAAACACTTTTCCTCATATCTCGTTTCCTTATATCCGAATTGCAAAACTTATTGACCGCCCCTCGTATATACTCCTAAATCTTTCTCCACTTTTGTGTCTGTTAATTCCGAACTGAAAATGTGCATTCCAATATGCATTACCTTACTCTTTTCTAAGTTTATTGGCAGTTTCCATTCTCTTGACCATTTTTCTATACGATTAATATCTTTCTTAATTTCACCTGTGTCTTAATTACTAACTATCCCTTTCTCAGATTTGCGTCATCTGCAAATTTAAAATTTTTGACATTTGATCTATGTCCAGATCATTAATGTAAATTATGAATCGCAGTAGGCCCAACACAAAACCCTGAGACCCCCCACTTGACACTTTTGTTCATTCAGAGGCATATCCATTTATTACTACTCTCTGGTATATATTCGTAATCCAATCTTCAATCCAGTCTCCTATCTTTCCTTTGATTCCCAGTCCCCCTAAGTTTTGCCATCACCAATTTGTGAGGGACTTTATCGAACGCTTTCTGAAAATCTAGGTATATAATATCAGTCGACTTATCCTCATCATAATGCTCAAATACATATTGGAAGAAGTCCAGCAAATTCGTGAGACAAGATTTATTTCTTCTGAATCCATGTTGAGAATCTCTAAGCGATTCTTTTGATTCTAAATAAAATACGATTTTCCTGGTGAGGAATGATTCGAAAAGTTTTCCAACCACTGAAGTTAAACTAATCGGTCGATAATTTTTAACTAGCTCTCTGCAACCCTTTTTAAATATGGGTGTTATATTTGCATATTTGCAGTCATTGGGGACACTTCCACTGTCTAATGATTTATTAAAAATATTTGCGAGATGTTCGCTAACAACTTTTTTAACTTCTTTCAGGACTCTGGGATAAAACATATCAGGTCCAGGTGATTTGTTTGCATTCATTTTATTAATCAAATTGCTAACATTTTCGGCAGTACAGCTAGCATTTTTAATGAGTCATTGCCTTTATATACAATATTTAGTTCAGGTATATGAGGGGTTTCTTCATTATTAAAAACAGTCATGAAATAATTGTTCAGTAAGCAAGCTATGTCATAATTAGTGAATTCTAAACTACCATCACTATCTCTCAGTGGTCCAATATTGTTCTCTATTAGTTTCCTATTGTTTACTAGAGCATAGAATTCCTTTAGATTAATTTAACAATTTTGTGCTACTCTCATCTCTTCTTTTCTTTAGGCTTTTTACATTTTTATTTTTATTTTTCGTCTTAGGTTATCATATTGTTCTGTTATCTGTTGGGATGGGGTAATTTTTAGCATTCTGTACGTCTTTTTCCTATTTTTTATCATGATTTTTATTTCCTTGGTTAACCACGTAGGATCTTGATTAGTAGATGATTTTATTAGTTTTAATGGGGACATATTCTGTTTGTTTTTCCATAAAAAGATTCTTAACAAATATCCAGGCATTGTTTGTTCCTTCATCATTTGTATCATATCCTGCTAAACTTACTTTCATGGCTTCATAATTCACTTTGTTAAAATGAGGTCTGTGTATATCGTTCATTCTTTCCCAGGTTGATATTAGGATATCGACGCATGTGTTTGAGAGTAAGTTGCTTCCAGTAGACGTTATAAGGTCCATTATGTTGTTACCTCTTGTTGGTTTACTGACCTACTGTGTTAGGAAATTATCATCAATAAACTCAAGAAGTCTCTGCCCTTCTTTATCCGCTTGTTTTGTTAAGCAGTCCATTTTGCTGCAATTCAAGTCTCCCATGACTACAGCCAGTTTCTCATCTATTTGTTTTGTCAATGAATCATAGACCTTTACATCAAGCTCCAGGGATTGGTGCGGTTTTCTGTATATTAAATACATGCTTACATTTATTTTATCTAAATTAAGCGTCACTCCTATCATTTCTAGGTTCGTATCTAAGGTAATCTTCGTTGGATAAAGATATTCGCGTACATATAATAATACTCCTCCTCCGACTTTAACTTTTCTATATTTATTGAACATTTTGTAGACTTTTAATTCAAATTCACTCCTAAAATCTCACTAGTTCAAATTTATCCATGATTCTGTAATTGCAATTATGTCATACTACTCTACAACTACCATAGCTCTAAATTCTAACAATTTGTTTCTGATTCAACGGGTATTTAAAAGAATTGCTCTCATGGGCTTATTGCACTCTCTGGAGGAGATTCGTTTTCCGAAACCGGGATCGCTACATTAGATGGGGTTGTTTTGTTTTTACAAATAATGCTTTACTATAAAATTCAAAGAGGTTGAATAGGTTGACGTTCAATTGTAATTCGCCGTATTTTTTTGGCCCTTATTATTTAAGTGCTTCGCATCATTGAAAAAGTACTCTTTTCTATCGAGTAAACTACGCCAAAAATAACGAATATAATTACTTTTATCTCACACATTCTTATAAGTCTTGAATTAATTCCAAAAGTTTTGCTTAATGCCTCTATTGATACATTTATTCTGGCCAAAATGCCTACCATAATACCTTTATCCGTTTTGGCTTTGATTTTGTCTGTTAATGACTCGAATTGTGAAGTGACCTGTTTGGTTTCGACCATTTCATATTGTCGTGGTATGACATTATATTACATCAATACCATATTATATCTATGGAGAGGGACCAATAACTTAGAGGCGAACTGAAAAGGATCGGAACACCACTAGTTTAGACGGGCTGAGTAGCGAGAAAGAGTGCAACGAGGTCAGGTAAATTATGGGCAATGGCAAAGCTCAAGGTTATTTAAAGAGGCATTTACAAAAATATAAATTTATTTACATAAAAATAATGAGAGAATTAACGAGCAAAATTACATCAGATGAACGAGGGTGGTGATTGTAATTATGAATCAGACTATGAAGTTAAAATTAATGTGTTACGGGAGGAGACTATTCAAATGGTGAGAATTAACGCAAATGGGTTACTGAATGAGGAGAGGGGTTGGCTTACGGAGGATTCCGGGTGAGACGTCAGGGTAAGGCTTCATGGACGTTTTCTGCACGTGAGGCGAAGCCGCTCGAAGCTTCTGAGCGGGATGTTAAAGTGATGACGGTTATCCAAAAAAAGGGGGGGGGTAACGTCCGGTCCAGGGGAGAGTATTTCGGCCACCCGAAAACAAGGGGCGAACGAGGAGGGCTTCGACAGGAGTTGACGAGAGAAGTCGGAAAAATCACTCGGTAGCGATCATTAAATGGAATTATCTCACTGGCTGGTGCTAATTCCAATACACAAAAATAGTTCAGCTGTCACTTTGCTTTGTTGTTAGCACCTGACTTGGAACTAGGAAAATTTTCTTGGAGTCCGGGCGAGACTTCTCAACTCTGTGTCGGTTTCATGGGAAACGAGCAATATATATGTCTGAGGCTCTCCACGCGGAGGGGTGGGGGGTTAGTGGGAAACAGCTCTACTCTCGAATGGCCTCGAATCTTCTTGCCGAGGCTATTCTAGCCCATGTAAAGGTGAATCGTGGTGGATGTGGTTCGAGGCTACCGCTTGTGGAAGGGGAAGGGGGGGGAGGGTAGGCTTACCAATTTAAGCCTAACAGAATCTTCTCCAGCACATGGAACTTCCGTGCTGGAAAAGAAATACCACGTGGAATTTCCTACACACATCTCCCAACCGAAAGATAATGCTTTACAGAGCAGTTGCGTAGGAAAGGATCATCCCACCCGTCAAACTAGAATTATCAAGGGTCTAGGGAAATTTTGACCTGCTACAACAGGTGTACACACACAAAAAATACGTGAATCTGAGCTCAGCGGGGAATTTACGGACATAAGCCTTAAACAGGTCAATTCTAAAGAATTTAACTAGTACAATTTTAAACAAAAAAAAAACACAGGAGAACATTGGTGACATTTCAGTGGAACCAAAAAAATAAATACAATTAAATGGAGGCATAAATATGGGACTAAAGACTAAACAATTTAGTGGACCAAAAAAAAAATCATAATTAGGAACATTAATGAGATAATATATATATATATATACAATTCACGTGGAAAACCTTCGCTCCCGCCGGAGTATAGATGAGGTAATCCACGGGTCCTCTAGCCTCGAAGACGTGGGAGGGTCCCTTTCACTGGCTAAGGAGTTCGTTGCTTCCCGTGGGAAGTAGCACTAGCACCTCCGCGCTAGGCTTGAATTTTCGTTCTCGTGACTTAAGGTCAAAGTAGGTCTTATACCTCTCAATAAGTCCTTCTTCACGGGATACGAGACTCATTTGTTACCTCGGGTGGACTCACACTCGAGGGCTTTAGTTTTCTCCTAAAGGAAGGGAGAGTTGCGCACTCCTTCTGGGCGCGGGAAAACTTGTTGCTCCGGAGGGCTTGGAACTCCGGGTCGATAGGGATTTCCAATGGAACAGGTGCACGGGATTCCAGGGCTGCCTGTGTACGGTTAATCACGGGCTGGGCGACGGGATGGTCGTGAATTACGGGGTTCTGACCGAACAAAACTGAGCAGAACTGGATTGGGGCCGCTACCACTTCTGCCCAACCGGACATATAGTCACACTCGATGTGACAACGAATTACTGAGAAACGACTGGCCCAGCCAAGGTAGTCGTGGACACCGCAAATTTCTTGTGGTCAGGCCCAACAGGGGATGGAAGAAGGTCCTCAGACACTATAATACAGGTGCACCCGGTGTCCCGGACGAGGGTGGATACTCGTCGACCGTTCACAGTTCCGTTCTCGAACTTCAATCCACCAGGATTGTTCTCATTAAAGAGAAAGTTTACCTGATGGACCGGGTCTTTGGCGGCGAGGGAGGATCGGGATTCTCCTGAGGCGACGGAGGAGGGTCAGGGGCGGCCCAGATTTGGTGCACTTGGTAGGACTGAGAGTTTGCGAATCGGTAGTTTTGAGGACAGTTCGTACGGTACTGGCCGGGAACTCCGCAGGTATAGCAGACGATCGGGTTCTTTTGGTACGGCACAACCGGGGGAGAAGAAACTAGGGGCTTAACATCTCGGTGTTCAGATGGATGGAAGTTTCTTGGTTTCGAGGGACTAGGAACTTTGGTAAATCTTGGGACCAATTTAGGCGGGGCTTAGGGCCATAAAATTTAGTTTTGGGGGGGGGGGCGATTGGGAAGCCTTGAAAGTGGCGCAACGTTTATCCTTAATGAAGGCGCGAATTTCGGGAGGCACGGAAGCTAAAAGCTAATCCCTAAAGAAGAAGTCCAGAAGGGACTCGTAGACCTGGGGAATCTTGCACGCATCCAGCCAACACTGAAGGTGTCTTTGGAGGATGTACCCGTGTTGTCGAAATGTTTGGCCAGGGCGGATCCTTTCCTGACGGAATCGGGAGCGGTAGAATTCGCTATTCATGTGAACAGCGGCTAACAATTCGGACTTTAACGTGGAATAGTCCAAAGTTGCTTCCGGAGGAAGGGATACGAAGATATCCTTTAACTTGGCATTTAGAAATGGAAGTAAGCGAGCGACGCCATCATTTTCGAGATCCCATCTATTGATCTGAAAGATTCTCTCAAAATGGGTTAAAAATGACCCAAAGTCCTCTCCATCATTAAAAGGGGGAAGGTGGACTGAAGGAGTTTGGGGAATTTCAGCCCGGGAACCGATAGACTGAGAATCCATTTGATTTCGGCTCATTTCCAGCTCATGTTGCCTAATTTTTTCACGTTCTTCCATCTCCATTTTGTTCTTCTCCATCTCCATTTACATCTTCAGTTTGTTCTCCATCTCCGTTTTCAGTTTGTTCTCCTCCATCATGAGTTTGTACTCCTCCATCTCCATCTTGTTCTTCTCCATCTCCATTTCCCTTCGCTCGGCCCATTCGTTCCTCTCTTCTTTTTGTACGTAATTTAGCAATTATTTGCCCGTAAAACCTAACATTTTCCCCTAACTCTTGAATTTTTCGAAGGATGACATTTTTACGCAGTTAACTGAGGGAACACTAACACGCGAACGAGCTAGGACACTACCCACGCGAAACGAATAGTTGAATATTCGTGAATGCCTTGTTCACAAAAAAAAATTAATACAGCTACCTACCTCTGCTGTTTCTAAGCGGGAAAAAAATAAAATGGTCCTACGGAAATAGGTCACCCAAGACCTTAACTCTTTTGGATTAATAACCAGGAGAGTCTCCAAAATTTAAATATATTAACGTTCTACTGCTCTTAAATTAACTTGAACTTGCCTCTGCCAGTACAATACAAAAATTAAAATAGAAGGGATATACGTGAATAACAATGTACTTCTAATGTCGAAATTAAAATGACACGGGTTCGTAAATAAAACAAACAAACTTGACACCAGATTTATATAATATGTATATTAATAAATATATATGTCGTGGTATGACATTATATTACATCAATACCATATTATATCTATGGGGAGGGACCAATAATTTAGAGGCGAACCGAAAAACGACGCAACACCACTAGTTTAGACGGGCTGAGTAGCGAGAAAGAGTGCAACGAGGTCAGGTAAATTATGGACAATGGCAAAGCTCAAGGTTATTTAAAGAGGCATTAACAAAAATATAAATTTATTTACATAAAAATAATGAGAGAATTAACGAGCAAAATTACATCAGATGAACGAGGGAGGTGATTATAGTTATGAATCAGAATATGATGTTAAAATTAATGTGTTACGGGAGGAGACTATTCAAATGGTGAGAATTAACGCAAATGGGTTACTGAATGAGGAGAGGGGTTGGCTTACGGAGGATTCCGGGTAAGATGTCAGGGTAAGGCTTCACGGATGTCTTCTGCACGTGAGGCGAGGCTGCTCGAAGCTTCTGAGCGGGATGTTAAAGTGATGACGGTTCTACAAAAAGGGGGTGGGGTAACGTCCGGTCCAGGGAAGAGTATTTCGGCCACCCAAAAACGAGGGGCGAACGAGGAGACTTCGACAGGAGTTGACGAGAGAAGTCGGAAAAATCACTCGGTAGAGATCGTTAAATGGAATTACCTCACTGGCTGGGACTAACTTCAATACACAAAATTAGTTCAGTTGTCACTTTGCTTTGTTGTTAGCACCTGACTTGGAACTAGGGGAATTTCCTTGGGGTCCGGGCGAGACTTCTCAACTCTGTGTCGGTTTCATGGGAAACGAGCAATATATATGTCTGAGGCTCTCCGCGTGGGGGGAGTTTAGTGGGAAACAGCTCTACTCTCGAATGGCCTCGAATTTTCTTGCTGATGCTATTCTAGCCCGTGTAAAGGTAAATCGTAGTGGACGCAGTTCGAGGCTACCGCTTGTGGAAGGGGGAAGGGGGGGAGGCTTATAATTTGAGGCTAACAGAATCTTCTCCAGCACATGGAACTTCCGTGCTGGAAAAGAAATTCCACGTGGAATTTCCCCTACACATATTTAGCATAAGTATCATTAGATCCAATATGCACGATTACTGTACTATTTTCGAAATCAACTTGCAGTTGCGCAATCTCCTCGTCAATTTTCTTAATCGTAGCGCTTTGATAGCAACAGGTTTACCTTTTTTTTACTTTTCATTTAATCCAAAGTAATCACATTGGTTTCTTACTAAAGAATCGCCAATGGGTAAAGTCTGCTTCTCTTTCTTTGAATTGAATGATTATTTGTTATTTTTAGTAAATGTTGAATAACTCTTATAAGTTTCTGTTTGCGAGTTATGTGCTATATTCGCGTCAACTTTTGGTTTACTTTTCGCTAATGTAAAATCGCCATCATTCCTTTCTATTTTATTTTCTATGATCGCAACTGTTTGTTTTAGACGAACAACCTTCTTACTTAAATCAGCATTGACTCGGGTAATATTTTCGTTAATAGACTCAAGGGAGACTATCTTATTTTCTAATTCAACTACTTTAACCTCAATATTTTTCAGAGCATAGTTGTCTACGTTACAATTACAACTGTTTAACTCTAGAGCCGAGATTCTGTTTTCCATGTCGCCAATTATTCTTAACCATATCTTCTTTTATTTTGTATGTTTTTCCTCCATTTTACAGAAGAGACAAATGCTGACAGAAGTAATGTCATGATATGATTGTTCAGTAAAATTTATACACCACTTGACTGTCTTGCACTTAAAGCAGAAAGCTTTCAATTTCTCTGCACCATGCATGCTGGATTATTATACTGAATAAATAAGTCTTAATAATTAGACAATATTTTACGTGCTTTCAAAGCCGTATATAATAGACAAATTAATAAGTCCGATACACAATTATACCTTTTAAATCTCACTATGACCACTATGATACGAAAAAAGATCACACAAACACACACTAAATAAAAAGTAGTAACTAGTTCACCTTAAAACGTCAAGTTATTTGTATGTAGATATTCGTTCCACTCAATAAATAAATTAGTTTTAACTATAATAATCATTAGTTCAACCGTTTAAATCAAAAATCGAAAATCTCAAATTCGGTCTTATAATTAATGTGAAATATATTTATGTCACAATAAGATTTATGAATTTAACTTGTTAAATTAACTGCTAAATATTTGTCACAGAAAAAATAATTCACATCTATTTATGAACAATTCAATATGCAAATAAGTGCATATTTTTTGCGAAATCAGTTAATTAAATGAGTATTTTAGAAGAATAAGTGTAATTCTCTTAATAACTTTTTTCTACGTTACATACAAAAATGGCGCCGGGAAAATTTTTTAAATCATAACCAACCTATTTGCTGATTGGTTGAATTCACTGAGGTTACTTATGGCGAGAAATAAGCAATTCCGTGACTGGCTAAAAATTCTCACGTCACTTGTCTAGAGAGGACTCTGATTGGTGTTTTTCTTTTGGGTGAAATATGGCGGCAAGATATCGAAATTTACACGGTTAACGATTCTTTATAAATAATTAAATGAAATCCTTTTAGAAACAACTCATATTCGCATATAGGTACTTAAATAAATAAAATAAATCTGTTAGAAAACACTTTTCAATATAAAATATGATAGATTTCAAACACTTTATAAATCCAATAGCGAGAACAAATCTGCGCACATCCGAACAGGATGACAGCTTAAAAGCAAGAGAGGGCGATAGCGAGTGTGCAACAGTAGTGTGGGAGACTGGGAGAGTGTGTGGGAGAGTGTGAGAGAATTGAGAGAGAGATAGTGATAGCGAGTGTGAGAGAATTGAAAGAGAGAGAGAGAGTGATAGCGAGTGTGCGACAGTAGTGTGGGAGAGTGTGGAGGAGAGTGTGAGAGAATTGAGAGAGAGAGAGAGTGATAGCAAGTGTGGGAAAGAGTGATAGAGGGATAGCGAGTGTTAGAGTGTGTCACAGTAGTGTGCGAGACTGGGAGAGGGTGAGGGAGAGTGTGAGAGAGAGTGATAGCAAGTGTGAGAGTATGTGACAGTAATGAGGGAGACTGAGAGAGTGTGAGGGAGAGTGTGAGAGAGAAAGTGAGAGAGAGAGAGAGTGATAGCGACTGTGAGAGTGCGTGACAGTAGTGTAGGAGAGTGTGAGGGAGAGAGTGAGAGAGAGAGTGATAGCTAGTGTGAGAGTGTGAGACAGTAGTGTGGGAGACTGGGGGAGTGTGCGCGAGAGTGTGAGAGAGAGTGAGAGATGGAGTTATAGCGAGTGTGAGTGTGTGCGGCAGTAGCGTGGGAGACTGGGAGAGTGAGAGAGAGAGTGATAGCGAGTGTGTGAGAGTAGTGTGGGAGAGTGAGAGAGAATGAGTGTTTGTGTGTGTGTGTGTGTGAACGTACGGGATACTGTGAGAGAGTGAGTGCGAGAATGTGAGTAAGAGAGAGAGAGAGAGACAGAGAGGCAGATAGACATACAGACAGACTAGAGAATTGTAACTCCAGTATTAATAATATTAATTTTAATAGTAATAATAATAACTAAAATATTCATAGATATTTCTCTCTCTATGCCTTAACTCACCCTCCTTGCGTACCAACCGAAATGCTGCAACACCTACCCGATTGGGTGCCCTAGAGGACCAAAACCTCTCCCCTACGTACCCTTCCTATTCCTACCCAGTACTCACCTTTCATAATCATCTTTCGAGCTTAAACCATTTCCCCAAAGCAGCACGCCACACTGACTCAACACTCCTCCCACAACACGACTCCCACCCCTTCGCTCAGTCTATCACTCACCACACGCCATTTCCATTCAAGGCCCGCCTTCCCTACCTCAACTCCCGCCCTTACTTACCTGTCTTCCTCGGAACTCGAACCTTTGCCCTAGCCACTAACAGCAGTCCCTACCCTTTGCGAACACCCAATAATCTAGCCTAATTTTGAACTAACCTTGTCCCGATCGCTACTTCTTCACTATATTCCAAATATCTTCTAAACAACTCAAACCCAACATGGTTTCCGAAAAGATCGCTCAACCACAACACTCTTTACCTACCTCACACAACACGTACGAAATTGCTTCAACAAACACCCAACCTCTCACACTTAATCCTCATTGCCATAGACACAACAAAGCCTTCGATACAAGGCTAAAACACGTGCACAAAAGAATCCTGAACACCTTCGCCCACAACGACAAACAAGGTCAACAGACCTAAGTCGCGGGCTCTAAATTATTCTGATATGACTTTGAAAAGTAAAATGATTACCATCCGACTGACCGACCTACGAACGAACAGTTACTTAGAGAGTCGCGTAGGCAACTAAAAATGGGTATCAAACTTCAACCTCGGTTAACAAGGTCAAGTGTAAAACAGAACATACAAATCACGCACGCGATTATTTCATATTGGCGCCCCCACAATAAAACATATTCCCACAACCACAATTCTGACTCATCAAAAACATCACCTACGTGGATGACAGTACCGCAAGCAGAGCACTCAACAATACATAAATCCATTGGAACACTGACTCACACAAAACTGCATGGCAGCCTCAGCCTCCAAATCAACCATCACTCTTCATACCAGACTACCACGAATCAAACAAACACCCCAAACTCAAACTGATAACACCTAACCACCAAATAAAACGCCCAATCTCTTGAGAATCACACTAGACAGCCACATAGCCTTTAAAATATGTCACCATAAAGAAAACCGACACCATCAAACCAGTATCAAACATCACATTCGAACAACAAAAGGAGACACTCCCTACACCATACCAGCAATTCATCCACACCACTCTCAACTACACAGGGCCAGCATTTCATCCAACCATGGACAAATACAGAACAAAGAAGCACCCAACCACTCCAAATAACGCGCTCGGTGTCATCACAGGATTCATCCGAACCATTCATACCCAACACCTACACACTGACACAAAAAATACTCTTCCTAAACGTTCTCTTGAACATAATCGAAACCCATCGCCTCACCACAGCACCACACCCATCTCACCCCAACCACCACGTAACAACCAAGCCCCACCATCTAAACACAAAAATAACTCTGACACACTACATCCTGCACCTGTTCCGCAACCTAACTCCACCACCACCAAATCACAACCCAATAAAACACAGCTACACCTTCTTTACTCAAAGTCACCTGAATATTCTACCACCAAACATTATCCTAGATCCCCCCTCCTCCTACTAAACCAATAAGAGAAATCACTACACCGCACAGAGTCTCAGCTCGTCCCAATTAAAGTCAAGCCATTCCACATTACTCCAACATTACAACCATAGAATAAACCTTACCCCATCGTCGACATGCTTCAGATGCAACCAACACACTAACAACACGAAACAATTTCTCCTTGACTGCCCAAACCTCAGACACGCATGCAACACGCACGTAACACGCATACCGTCTTCTGCCTTAAGGACCTGGTGACGTAGGGCCTTCCTAGAGACCGCCTACCACGCAGAAAAAAAGGTAGAGCGGGTAGGGAGGAAGTAAGTCCCTGATGGCTGGCCCCACAGCACCAACGTACATGTCTATCCTCTCCCCATCAGGACATTTCCCGCTCCACTCCTTACCACTCTCTCAACATACCCTTAAGGCAGCAATACCCATTGCCGTGACCCACTATCAGACCCCCATTGCCCCAACACCCACTACCATTTACTATATCTTCTGTTGCAAACCCCACAGCCCCAACGTATACTATTACCATCTTCCCCTCAGGGCATTTGCCCAACATCGTAATGCGAATGAACGCAGCCACCAGAGACTTAAACTTCGGGTAAGGACAGACGGTTAAAGAAAAATAATACTGGATAGTGCGAGTAATAGATAAAGAAAATCTAAATGGGAACTCGTATCAAATGTCAGGCACTTCTAAGTCAACTACAAGTATGAATACGGGGCCAGAAATAGCGAGAAGATAAAGAACAAGGAGCTCTTCTTATCCGGCTATCGCCCTCCTTTCGTTCGTTTCATGGGTTCCATAACCCAGGACTTAAAATGTCCTGAGAAATTACATTGCCTTTTGTGAGGCTAGGATGATGTGGTACGAGTGCGTAACAATATTTTCGATGACCGATCATGTCTGAGCGTTGTTGACAGTCCCTTGAAATGACAAGAAAAATTGTCCTGGGTCACCCTGTGTCGCTATGCGGGATTGATGAAGTAAGGACATCTCCATTGGTTAGTAATGATGTTCGTCGTTGGTAGTAGCTGGCAACCTTTCTAGGGATATATTCGTACTAGAAGCACATGATCTAGTGGATCTACGGCGAAAATAGCCGATTTAGCACCTCTAGCCACTAGGTGGTGCCATCTGGTGGTCAATTTATATCATAATTGAACTCAGTGACCTCAATTACCCCTGATAGCATTGGTTTTAGCTGGCTAGATTGAGCCAGCGACTCGTTGCGGACAGGAGATGAACACAACACCGGATTTGCATAACCCATAGACCCGCTTCACCGCAGCTATTTACCTGAATCGCCGCTTCATAAAGTTTAAGTGGGGGAGTAATGTAATCCTGTCCAAAGTATGTGAAGTTTATCCTGCCCACGTTATCGTTCTATATCTTATCTGTTCACGATTTCATTATGAGAACCTACTTACGCATTTGCGGCCATTCAAAATCGCATAAGGATACTAAAGGAATCGGTGCTGGGTCATGTGGATTACGTATTCAAACACTTCAACAGGGTCTTCTGAGGTTTGGACGTGAGTGGACATCTTGAATAACTTAGAACATTTTGATGTCGAGGAGTACTTATCTACGAGAGGTTTCTCTAACTGGGGGTCAAGCTAGAGTTGTTCCTTGTATCCATCGTCAACCGGTTTAGTTTTCCTGCTATAACATACTACCTGGTCATCCACTCTTACCGAACAATATTGGAATATTTGAAAATCTATCGTTCGTATACAAATTCCTGTTTTTTTTATAAATCCTGTGTTCATATGTCAATATGTAATAACATCACGTTTTTTTTAAACAATTATTTGCTGCTAAAACTCACATAGCACATAAAACAAGAAGTATTTTGTTCATTATTCCTTTTTTGTTCGAATTCTGAGGAAAAAGCGCTTGTTGAGCGCCAAAAAACTATTTCCAGAGAATAGAGGCGTGGGAGAGAACTAGTACTCACACCTGTCGTCGAACGTAAAGCTAGTTCTTCATATACAAATACCTCTCACTCATACCAATTTTTCCAAATCAATTAGCGCATATTCGTCTAAACCACGGGTTGGGTAACCCTCGGCCGCGAGCCCAATTTTCATCGCCCCATGAGTGATATATTTGTATGCACAAATTTTCAATACTGAAATTTAAATAATATTTGTGTGTCCAATTTCCGCGGTGGCAGTAAATAAAATGTTGCGTATTTTTTTTAGGATGGGTCTATCGCACCATGTAATAAATTTAAACAACATTTATAAAGATACAAGAGTCAAATTTTATTTATCGCCCGCCCACTTCTTTCATTAGAGTTTCGCTCACGGTTCAAAACGGTTTCCTCACCCCTGGTCTAAACCAATGAGAGTGAAGGAGCGACACAAAAGAAAATGAAAATATAATAGCTAATGTACTTTCTCTACTTATGTAGAGAAGTAGAGAGAGGAAATATTAACTAAATAAGAATTATATTTTTTATTAATAGACCAGGCAATGGCTTCGCCACTCCCCCCTACAGGGGAAGCTTGCCCTTCGCCACTAAGATTAAAATTTAAAATCCCCCAAAAAGCAGCCATGGTTAAATTTTTATAATTTTTCTGAACTTTGCCAATAATAATAATTTTACCATTTGTAATTCTTTGGGTTTTAAAAATTTCACAAAATTTCGATACTTATATTTATTTTTGAACTTCACCATTTTGTTTTTTGATATTATAAAAGAATTATTAGAAATAACTTTGATAAAAAACATAAGTCATAACCAAACTAAGATGAATTTTTTATTCAAATACTCAAAAAATACCCTTCTTAGATTATAGACTTAGTGATGATAAAATAATATACACAGATACAGCTACACACATTTATACTGATAGATAACTTGCTTTGATAAACCTCCAAAATATTCAATCGGATAATCGGTCAGATATATAAACAGCCATAGTCGATGAATTGAGACTACTCAGCAAATTAGGAGAACGATTTTCCTTCATTAAAATATTTTCAAAAATATGATGAGTAAGCAAACGAAATTTCCATAGTATATAAAGGCATGCATTTAATATGCTTTATATAGATTTCATATGATACAATCCTATATTCAAGTAATTATACAAAATAAACTAACATAATAAAATAATGACAGTGGGTAAGAACTGTACAACCACCATTGTTGTCGCACTCACTCTGCAGAGCTGCCACTACACGTGTAAGTGACTCCTGAATTTCCTCAGAGAATTGTTTGCTTGAAGGTTTAGGGAAGGATTCGTTCTGCGATTTAAAGAAAGGTACGAAGTTGCAATAATGTAACTTCTGAAGTTATACAATAAATTCAAAACATTTAAATCTCCTGCAAAAATCGGTCGATCCTGCATAATCTTTCGAGAAAACATTCTCGAAAGATTAAGACCAATAGTGGCAAATAAGTGAGTTGTTTCACAGTGTCCTGTCGCCTCAATTCATCTGGTTTAAAAGCTCGTTCTCCGGCAACCAATCCAATCATCAGTAAGAAGAACCAGAAGGTGAGACTCGAATATTCTGAAACTTATTTTGTTTGGAGGGGTGAAGATTGGGATAGAATTTACTTCAGCGACGAAAGTAAATTCATTTTAGTTGGATGTAATAGCAGACGCCTTATTAGACGAGCTGAAAGTTACAGACTTAACCTTAAATGTGTTAAAATTCTACCAAGCATGGAGGAGGCAGCGTCATGGTATGGTGGATGTTTCCGCCTGAAGGAGTTGGTCCGCTAGTGCAAATAATTGGTATGGTGAAGCGAATGTGTACCTATACCTCGTACAAATCTTCACTCTGAGAATCTCTGCACCCGCCATCAGTATTTCCCCAGAACAACGTAGCATGCCATACTGCAAATCGAGGTAATGAAGTGGCCTGCTCAGAGCCTGGACCTGAATACAACTAAAACCTGCGGAAGTTCATTTAGACAATTCGAGACCAGCAACCTTCAACTGTGATGGGTTTATGGACGGAAATTGAGCAAGAATGGAACAAAATAACCAGGAACTAGTCCTGGGGTTGTCCCTGCGCGAAGTAATAGAAAACAAAGGCTTCAACGCCTCATTTTAAGTGTTTTAACTTTCATCATTGTCAAATATTGCTTTGTTTCTCGTGTATTTGCTTATTAAACAATTCTGTGAATGATCGTTCTCTTATTTTGCACGTGTCAATATTTTATTTTATTAGTTTATTTAGTATAATTTCTTGAATATATGATTTTATCATATGAAATCTTCATAAAATATATTAAACGCGTGCTTTTGTATCATAGAAATTTCAATACAAGAAAATCGCTCTCCTATATTTAAGTTAGGTTAAGTTAGGTTGAAATAACCTAGCCTAACCTATATAGCAGGATTCGGTTTGAGTGGATTTTAAAAATTTTGCAATCATGCATATATCTAATTTTACCCCTTGGATTATTATTTTACTTTTTGTCATTTAAATTGTCTTTTTTTAATTTATTTGTGTATTTTTTTGTTCTTTAATGACATTTATTTTCCCGATTATTTTTTAAATATACCAATAAGTTTCATAGTGGTCATCAACTATGATTGATATTTTGGGGAAGAGGAGTCATTTTATTTCTTGGGGTTAAGAATTGTGTTACGAGGGTCGTTGACAAGGATTGATCCGTTAACTCGTACATATGCGTGGCTAGACGTAAATACACAAAGATGCATGAATATACCTATGTATTGACGAAAAATAAACACACATTCTCAGGCTGATATGGTGGTGGTAAACTAGAAAACAGAGGCAAAATGGTTGTAGGCAGACATCGCCTAAATAAATCTAGCCGTCTCACTCAAAGAAACGTACATGAATCACAGATAGCAACAGAATGTCACAAGTACAACGTACTTAAACCTCAGGTAACAAGAGAATGGCTGTCTCTTTACCAGTTTTAATTTAGTTTACGACACTAATAACCTTGACCAATATTTTTCTCACATAAAAAAGATATTTCTATCTCCTAAATGTTATATGAAGAACGATAAATAATAAAGCGAGAATGTACATAGTTTAACCAAAAATTTATATATATTATTTTTACTTACCTAAAAGGCAAACACCAAGTGACGATATCGTGTCCTGAAAAAAAGATAGAAAGTGTCTGAGAAAAAGAATAACCTAAACACAAAGAAACGAAGGAGGGAGAGCTGCTGTATACATAAACACACATCTACAACCTTCATTAAGTCACCTTCATCGGTTAAAACACTCCCGACGTTTCTCAATCGTATATATAAGACAACAACGTTGTTCGCTCATAACTAAAGGTCATTCACGCGTGCGCAAAAACACTGGCCGGACGATGTGAAACGCTTACTCATTGTAAGTATATTATATGATAGGAATAGTGCGTAACTCTCCTGAATCTGCGTTCATCACACAAATAAAAATAATCAGCAAGTAAAGATATTTTTGTGCCCCAATATAATAACTTCAAACAATATGAATCTGTAAATATTTGCGACAGGACTTTTTATCCCGGGCAACGCTGGCTACCTATGGTAGTTAAAAATAAAAGGCAAGAGGCTGCACCAGAAACGTCTATCATAGCATTAATAGACAAAATGCGTGGCATCATAATAGATAGATAATACTTCGCTAACGGAGTATATTATTACCAATCAACAAGTTCGATACGTCATTGTATTAAGTTCAACGGACGCGAAAAGGACAATGACGCAATATTTCATCTCATGCAAGCAACGCAAATGAACGCAGAAATATATATATATATATATATATATATATATATATATATATATATATATATATATATATATATATGCAAAAGGCCATATGAATTTATCGACCAGAAATATACAGAAATTTGATCTACAAATAATCCCAGATAGACTGATATGCTTAGATTAACCTCTAATCAAGCAGACACAACAAAGAGTGTAAACAGGTATGTTTATATTAAATGGTCAGACGGCTATGCTATCTAAGTACTATCTCATATTACTTAGAGATGCATAGATATAAACATGCGGGACATGAGGATGCACATACGAGTATGCTATCTATTCATAATTTATCCATCAATATGTCTAAAAGTCAAAAACTAGCGACGGCATTATATCCAGAAGAAAAGAAAAGAGAGAAAAGCCGGCTAAATCGAAATAAACAGAGTGGTCGTACGCATAGACGAACTTCTCTAATGCAAATTACACAAAAAAATGAGCGTAAACATGAGAGAAAAACAAATGAACATCAAAACTTGAAAATTGCCAGGATAGATGGGTAAAAAAATATAGAATATTATAATTGTAAATCGAGTAAAAAAAAATCCGCTCACGACAAACGCGGTAGAAGGAAGCCATCACTCGCTTAAAGCACAAAACCAAAGAAGACACACTTTCACTATTTAAGATTTTTCCTCATTATTATCATCACGGAAATTAGATCGAGGAGACGAATAAACACGTACTTACCTGCAACATCTCACACTGTTTTTGAACGCAAAACATCGCATTAACATTGCTAAATACACGTTCTTACAACCATTTCTACTCCAAACAAGGTAAACAGATCTGGTTCGCGTGCTCTCAATTATTCTGACTTATGACCTTCAAAGCTTTCAACAAATGGGGCAATTCGACCCATAGTTAGTTTTTTAATAATTCCTGGACTAACCTTGTGAGGGCCTTGGCAATTATATAATTCTAAAGAGAATGTAAAACAACATAAGGGTTTCAAATATCGTTAGAATTGTCCGAATAGTTACGATGTTATTACCAAAAAACTAATTGAAAGGTAAAATAGTTACCATCCAACCGACTCTCCTACGGACCAACTCAGTAAATTATAGAGCACGCAACTAAAGAAAAGCGTACGCAGGCCAAAGAAGTATCACTCTTTGAAAAGTAAATTATTATCACTCAAAAATGTGGAAAACAACCATGGCACCAACTGAAATTTCCTAACAGCCACCCTGTAAGAAAGCAAGCGAAGATGGGAATAGATGAAAACGAGATGGAGATATATAGTGGAGAAACCCTTGAGATGGATTCGACCACACGATATCCGTGTGTACCCCGTTACTCTAACCCTACCTTTCAAGAACGACCACTAAACACATCCTAAGGAAGTCTAGACATGTCCCCATTGTCACTATTATTTATTAATAAATACTTAAAAAGGTGGACACTGACGGCACCATCTCCGACCCACAGACCGCTTTAACCAAGGAGTCTAAGCGATGCAACAATCACTGAAGGAGAAAGATATTAGTTAAAATGCAAAACCGAGGAGAGACATCGACAGTAGAAATGTGTAAAGATGAGTTCAGTGGCAAAGATGAGGGAAGTAAAAATATAGAGGGTGCACAACCCAGCTGTTACGGCGTTTCAAGCGCGATTCATCCGGCAAAGCCTTGCGCACCTCGCAGCGATATTGACACAAGGCAGCCCAGGGAGACCTAACTCTCTCCAGGATGAACATCTTCCCAGAGAAATAAAAAAAGGCTTGGAAAATGGGGAATATACGAAAGCAGACACAATCACTATTTAAAACAGACATTATTTTCCTCAATATCCGTGACTTGTGTATGTATTTTGGCATGTGTATAGGCTGAGGAGTGAGCGCAAATCTACGTCGGCAAGTATTTCTGTGTGCTAGTGCATATGCATGCATTTCGCATTTTTTTCCATGCATATGTATCTGTAATATAAGTTTTATGCGTTATGAATATGCACATATGCGAATGTGTATATGCGTGTACCTGCATTTGCTCCTATAATATACCTATATTTCTACATACATGCATATCCATGTCACATATATACAGGGCTTGGACAAAACGTTGGAAACAAGTGATATTTCAAACCTTATATTTTCGCCAACGTTTAGACATAAATGAGAATCACAATACTACATAAATCTTATATACATATATGAACTGCAGACATTCTGTAATTGATATAATTACCCTCACATTTGATTTTTACAGATCTGTGCATCAGATATGTGAAAACCTTTTTAATTTCTTAAGAGGGCCTATTTTAGGAGCCCGAATGGCTGAGGTCTCAGTAGGAAAAACAGATGAGTTATTTAACGAGAGAGACTCTAAAGTCACGCTGGCATACCCTAAACAAGGAAATACTAGCCCTTGAAATCATAACTCAGGACGGAAGGCAAAACTCAGTGACAGAAGTCACAGAGCATTAAAACGCATTGTGCCAATAAGTCAGAGAATCGCAACTACCAAAGTTACTGCAGAGCTAAAACATCGGGCCAACTCAGTATCAACCAAAACAGTCAGTTGAGTGGTCAATGCAACTGAATGCTATGGAAAGGTTGTCATTGGCCAAAAATTTACTTTCCCCAATTAATGTTAAAAAAGCCAAATATTGTGCAAAGACATAAATTGAAAATTGACGATTGCATGTCATCTTCTCTGAAGAATCATCCAAAATGCCTTTTTCTTCTCCAGGAGTAATTTATATATGGAGGCCACCCATAGAAGTCTCTGGGCCCTATTGCCTAACCCCATATGTGAAGCATGGGATCGGTTTTGTAATGGTTTGGCCGGCTATATCGTGAAATTTTCCTGACCTTGTGATATCACTGGATGGTAGCGTTACGTCTAAAGAGTACTTGTAAAGTTGGGATTCATTCCTCCAATCGTACAAACAGTTTCGCAATAGTGACACCATCATCCATGACGATAATACGCCGATTCACACAGTTAAATTTGTTAAAAAATGCCACGATGAGCATAATGTCGTGGTATACCACTCTATACCATACACTACTCTTATATTATGTGGAGGGTGACTTAATCACCTACTGCAACGCGAACCGTTTAAGGACTGTTCGCAGGGATTAACGACCGACTAGGAGGTGAAACTTGAGGCGTTGGGTTTCAAATCCTTAATAATCAGACAGAGTGCATAAATGGTCGGCGAGATTTACTTGAATAGACCAATAGTATCGTTCAAGGTTAGTTAAAGATAAATGAACAAAAATATAACTTTATTTACAAATATTAAAATAAGAATTAAAAAATGGCAAAAGGGGATTATTTAAATTGAAATAGTCTCTGGATAATTATTATGAGGAGGGATTCTCAAATAGAATTGATTGATTAGCGTTACTAGGCTCAGATCAAAAGGGCGAACTTGACAATACTAATAATGGAGGGGATCTGAATGAGGCAAGTGAGGCACGATCCGAACCAACCTTCCGATGAAGATACCCATTCTTCAAAGATGACTTTCAACGGGGGATGCGGGAATTCTCATAATTCCACAGTCGTTAGGGAGGCCAAACTGGCTTACAACTCAAATGCAGGATCGCAAAGCACTTAGGTTTGTCTCATAGGACTGGTATTCCCATTTCTAAACCTGAAGCCTCTTCCATCAGGCAACACTCTGAGTATCACCATCATCCTCTTAATTCTAATTCATTTACCATATTATCTTCAGCCTTAACTTCTCTCGATTTGACGATCTTGGAGTCATTATATATCAATAAAATAAATCCAAACCTAAATAATTACTCATCCTCAATTAAACTATTCACAATATAACCAACCAACACTTCAATAGATTAATAGCCAACCGACCAACCGAACAAATTTCGTTAGTAGTTTTATATGTTTAGTTAGTTGATTTCTCAACTCCCACGATAAAGGTTAGTTACTTTGTTCATTCTGATTTGTTTTCGTTTTTTTTGTTGTTTTTTACAATTTAATATAACAGGTTATTTTTTGTTAACTCCAGTAACTTTTAATAGGTGATATTCAAGTCAGTTTATGTTATAATTTCACTTGTTTCTATTATTTTTTTAAAAAATTACACTGGATAGTAATAATTAATTCTATATATTTTTATTGGTGTTTTTACTTTAATCTCAATAATTGTCAATTTTATTATTTTGACTTGTCTTTATCCGCTATTTTAGTCATTATTTAATGCATTCTTTTAACTGTCATCGTTAATGTTCCTTTTCCTTCTCATTAGTCGACACAATCGCTGAATATGGTCCTAGTGAAGGTCCGAAACGTCCAGCCAATAAATGATTAGTGTAATCACCTGGGTCTTCATATTCCTACTATATATATATATATATATATATATATATATATATATATATATATATATATATATATATATATATATATATATATATATATATTAATATATATATATATATATATTAATATATATATATATATATATTAATATATATATATATATTAATATATATATATATATTAATATATATATATATATATTAATATATATATATATATATTAATATATATATATATATATATATATATATATATCTTTCTCTATCAGAACCTTCGCCTGTGCTATACTTTCTCTTAAGTTATAGGTTAGGGCATTCCCAAAATAGTACCTCTACGGTATGGACAGCAATGTCCTTTGATCCTTTGAAGTACAACGTTTCCTTGTGACACACACACACACACGTTCTCTCTCTCTCTCTCTCTCTCTCTCTCTCTCTCTCTCTCTCTCTCTCTCTCTATCTCGAAAGTAGAGGGAGAGGTGACGCCCCCTTGTCGCGGGAAGAGAGCTTGTGTGTACCTTTGACTTTTCGAGCTATGTCGGCGCGGGTACCTCTCTTCTGGGTACCCCTGGTAGGGCTTCCCTTGTGGATTTGGTCGTAAACGAGGTTCCAGACTAAGTGCGTCCTTCTTTTTTTCTACTCTATCCTTCTCCCTTTTTACTTTTATCCTATCTCTTCGACTTATACAAAAATAAAAACAACTATAAAAAAAAACCTACTACTATCATGTCAGTCTTACGCTTTTTTCCATCTTTCTACATATAAGGACCTGGCAGCTACCTCACGCGTCAGAAGAGAGGCTTTGGAACCTCTATAAACAACGCCAATCGACGCTCTTTGGTTGCGAGAGACTAGGACTAGAGGTATCCTAGGCGTTGGAGCACGATGAATGGGATGAAGGTAGTGAGTGCCCCGTTAATCCCTTTCCTGGCGCGTAATTATTGACCCTTCCCAGTGACCGTTGACGGGTGCCTCTAAGAGCATCGGTCCGAGCTGACGGCCCTTTGTTCCCAGGTTGGTTGCCAGGCCAATAAAAAGCCTTGGGTCGAGTCTCTTGGTGTGGCGGGATATCCATTGAACGCTGCTCCGAGATCTTGGCCTTTGTGAAGGGAACTAGTAGGAGTTTAGTACGGGGTGTGCTCCGTTGTTCACCTGGTGAGAAATCGATGGCCCCTTTGGGGACTGTCAGTGCTACTTGGTTTGGAGCCACGACACGCCGAGGTTTGACGACTCGGTCGGACGAACAGCAGCACATGGAGCGTGTTCTGAAAGATCCGAAACGTCTCCAATGGATAGGCGGGAGCGACTCACGCGAGTACAACTCACCCCCCCCCCCTCTTTTTTATTATTGATTGGCCACGAGTATTCAGAGAGAGAGAAAGCGCTCAAAATGACAAGCAAAAAGGACCCGTTCGTCTAAAACACAACTGTGCAACATGCCAGTTAGAAAAGTGGTGCGTTGACTTTCCGGAGAGCTGCTACTCAAAATGCAGCCCGGAAAGTATCTACACTACTTGTATACTGACTCGAGAGGTGGAGAAACTAAAAGACCTCTATAGATCCTCAGAGGAGAGAGCTCAAGTTCTTGAGTGAAAGGTGGAGAAATTCGAAGCCCTTCAAACAGCTCACATTCGATGCCTAGAAGAGGCATCGCCCACTGACGTGTCGGAATCTTCTGGTGCCGTAGTTCTTACCCAAGCGGAGATTTCGGCATCATCCGACGTTAAGACGGCTGAGGCAAGAGAAAAAGAGAAAAAGAAGAAAAGAAAAAGAAGAAAAATAAGAAAAAGAATAAAGTTGAAACAAAAGAAAAAGAACCAAAAATAGAAGAAAAACAGATCAACAAGAAGAAAATGGGGGGATAAGAAAAAGAAGGATAAGAATGGGGAGAGTAAAGAGAAAAGGAGAGGCTTCTTCTACAACGGAAGACCCCGTCTTCAAAGACCAAGTGTCCGAAGGTCACCCTCATTGGTGACTCGCAAACACGAGATCTGCAGCCACTGTTAGCGGCCCGCCTTCGCACTAGCGTGAAGGCAAGCTGCCTGTCAGGACGGGGTAACCACAACATAAGAGTAGAGGCAGAGAAAGCTCAGATTTCCGAGAATTCATTTGTTGGTCTAATGGTGAGTGGCAACGGCCTCTCCCTTTAGAGGGGATAAGGTTGGCTTCAGTGGTAAGACGATCCAAACGGTGATGGAAGCCGTGGATGGCATAGGGCTTAAACCCAGCAAACGTATCGTGGTTGGGATGCTTCCAAGAAGTGGTCCATCCCGAACCGCTCACAAAGAAACATCGCAGTGAACCAACGGTTGGCGGATCTCTACACGGCAGAAGGAATCTTCCTTATAGACCCCTACCACACCTTTTACGGGAGAAACGACTTCTATAAAAGGGACGGAGTGCATCTTTCCTTTAAAGGGAAAGCTGTACTCGCAAACATGATCCAGGATGTTGTAGAGCGAACCCAAAGAAGTGTCAGGCCCCGAGTAAAGGAGGACGTACGCCAGTACACCCGTGTTACTCCAGGAACGACCTTTTCTGAAGTCACAAAGAGGGGAGTGACCCCGCCACAGAGAAAGAAAGCGGGAAACAGAAGAGCGTAGGGAGTCCTAAGGTCGGGGACTCCCTCAAGGTTCTTCAGTTTAATGCGAGGTCTATCAGAAACAAGTTTCTTGAACTTCGTGGCCTCGTAGCGACGGAAGAACCTAAAATGGTAGCCATAACAGAGTCGTGAGTAAAAACCTTAAGCCGAGATTTTGAAGGTGAATTCACGATTCCCGGTTACCAGCTCTTCCTGAAAGATAGGCCAGATAGAGAGGGTGGCGGTGTAATGTTGTATGTCCAGGATACTCTCAACTCGACGGAATGCAACATCGTATCCGACCATGAACTACTAGTGTTGACCTAGACATAGGTCGTGTCAGATACAGGACCCTGGTGCTTTACAGACCCCCTCCCCAACTCTTAGAGCAGAACATGACTATGAGTCTGTACCAGCTGTTGGGCGAACTTGTAAAAGACAGAGTGTGTATTACCATGGGTGACTTACTTCAATACCCATGTTAACTGGGAAACGAGAGAACTCTGTGGCGAGAACGTACTACTATTGGAGTTCGCGAACAACGAGTTCCTGACTCTTCTGTTTAATGCGAGGTCTATCAGAAACAAGTTTCTTGAACTTCGTGGCCTCGTAGCGACGGAAGAACCTGAAATGGTAGCCAAATGGTAGACATCGTTGAGGACCTCTCTGTTGGTGAAGAGCTCGGTGGCAGTGACCACCGACTAATTAGATTTGTAGTCAAAGTCCCGAAGGCAGGGCCTGCAACTAGTAAATCGAGGAAACTCGATTTGAAAAGAGCAGACTTTGCAGGTCTTCGTGCTGGACTGACTGACGCGAGAATAGAAGTGTGCGATGCTGTTGAAGACTCGTGGAACAGTTTCAAAACCACATTCATGAGTCTTCAATCGCGTTTCATCCCTCTGAAATGCTACCGTCGGTCTTCTGTTCAACCAAAGTGGTTTAATTGAGAAATGTGCCAACTACTTAGGGATAAGAGAAAAGTGCACCGGCAATGGAAGATCTCGGGTGACTTTGATGAATACCGGAGGCTAGCCAGGAGAGTGAAGTCCAGAATAAGGGCGGTCTGAGGAACTCGGAGTGGCAAGACTTTGTAAAGAGAATCCCAAGGAGTTCTTTGGATATGTAAACAGCCGTAAACCAATCCGTCGAACGATTGGCCCTTTGATGAATGAGGGGGGGACATTAAAGCACTCAGCTGCAGAAAATGCTAACCTTCTCAATGACTACTTCTCTTCAGTGTTTACTGAAGAGTGTGGTCCCATCCCCCAACCAACGAGTTCCTACTCGGGGGAAAAGCTGGAGGCAATGGACTTCACCGAAGGAGAAATAAAGAAAAAGATCGCTGACCTAAAGACGAATAAGTCACCTGGCCTGGATGGGTTGCTACCTAAAGTGTTGAAAGAAGTGCGCGATCAAGTGTGACTACACCTGAGCGAAATATTCAACATGTCAATCCGGACCGAATGTGTTCCTAGAGACTGGCGTGAAGCGGATGTGACTCCTATCTTCAAGAAAGGAGACCGTAACCAACCGTCGAACTACCGACCTATCAGTCTGACTTCGATAGTCGTTAAACTCATGGAAAGCATCATGGTGGACAAAGTGACGTCGTATTTAGAGTCAAACCTGCTACTGAGGAGTTCCCAGCACGGCTTCCGAAGGCAACGGTCATGCCTGACGAACCTTGTGGAATTCTTCCACTTCGTCTTCAGTGAGCACCATCGGTACAAGGAGGTGGATTTGGTGTACTTAGACTTTCAGAAAGCCTTTGATAAGGTACCACACCGCCGCCTTCTCCGGAAAGTGCGAGTGCTGGGCATAGACGGAAAAGTAGCAGGTTGGATAGAGAACTGGCTAAATGGCAGACGGCAACGGATGTTGGTGAATGGACAGGCTTCTGAGTGGGTGCCCGTTATTAGCGGAGTGCCTCAAGGTTCTGTCCTGGCACCATTAGTATTCATCACCCACGTCAACGACATGGACTGTGACATAGTTGCCAAATTTTCCAAATTTGCCGATAATACCAAGCTTGGTATGAACGTTGCAAAGGATGGAAATACTTCCCGTCTGCAGGAAGATCTTCGGAAGATTGGGGAGTGGTCGCACACATGGCAAATGCCTTTTAACGTGAACAAATGCAAAGTGATGCATATCGGCCACCGAAACCCCCAATCTCAGTATATCCTTAAAGTCACTCCTATTGAATCCACCGACACTGAGTAGGATTGGGTGTAACAATCACTAGTGACCTCAAGTTCTCGAAACAGTGCATTGAGGCGGAGAAAAAGGCCCAAAGGATGCTAGGCTACATAAAGCGCCAGTTTGGCTATCGGATAAAGGAGATTGTACTGTGTTTGTACAACTCACTTGTCCGACCGCACCTGGAGTATGCCGTGCAATTTTGGAGTCCTTCATTGCGAAAGGACATTGCGAGATTGGAACGCGTACAAGCCAGGGCAACCAAACTGATTCCCTCTATCAGACATAAATGTTATTAAGATAGTTGTAGGGAATTAGATATGTTCTCGTTGGAAACCCATAGACTGCGTGGTCAGCTCATCGAAGTTTTCAAAATACTTCGAGGGTTCGACAATGTTGACTACAGGGATATTTTCACACTTGTTGAGAGCTTTAAACTTGAACTGAAGCGTTACAACCGCGATCTGTGTGGAAAAGTTTTCACCTATGTACAATATCTGCGGTAGTTGGAACGCACTTCCAGTGGAAGTTGTCAACAGTGAATCTGTTGACCAGTTCAAGTCAAGACTAGACAGGGTCTTGAAAAATGGCCGTGAAAGGACGTAAAGCATCTGAGCAGAGATGTGCCCGCTCGACTGCTAGTCCAAAGGTACCCTCATTGTATGGACCGTAAGGTCTGTTAGGGTACCTTCTTTCCTGTTACTCCTTGTTACTCCATTTTTTGCTCCTGACTTCTCATATTAATCTCCCTTTCTGATCTTTTATTCCTTCTTGATTGCTTTGGGGTTATTTTCAATCCTCTGGGAAGCTTTTTGATATTTTAATCTACCTGGTTTAAGGATCTTATATTGCATTTATCTCTCTTTTTGTCTCCTTTCGACCCGCCTATTTTTTTCTATAAGCTGTTATTTCATTCTACGATTGGTTTAATTGTTTATATTGGGCGTTCTCTCTCCTCTTCCTCTTGCTTATATATTGTAGTTTTCTGTTGTTTTCGTCATTCCTTGATAATGAACTTGAAATAAAGTTCAAAAGTAATTGAAATCTTCATTCTATTTTCCTTGTAGGCTTTGTTACATATATATGCGACCTTGAATTTCAACTTTTCCAACATGTGTCATTAAAACATCTTTTCCATTGTGGGCAGTTGTGTCGAAATGGAAATGAAAAGAATAGAGATCTCTGCTCTCCATGGCGCGAGCCACACAAATTCGACATCGCCAAGCGGCTCAACGTTAGCTGGATGACCGTTCATAGAATCACGGAAGAGCTCAAGATGCAGGAGAACCACAAAGATCGACCTCGTTCAGGCAGACCTCAAGTTGTCGACCGTTTGGCTGTGAGAAAAGCCTTCAAAAGTGCTTCAAAGCTCAAAATTACTATTCTCAGGAAGAAAAAAACATCTCTGTAGCCAAGATGTCCAGCGCTGACAAAGAGGAGGGCTGCAAGAGCATAAGATACGTGGAAAGGCTTCTGATCACAGCCTGAATGCGGGAACAACGTCGGGAGCGCTGACGTCGCCCTCTCGACCACTCGAAGAGACTTGACAATCGAATTCTCATTTTTTTCTGATGAAAAGACCTTCACGGCCGATCCGGTGATCAACAATGAACGCGTAGTAAGCTTCAGCCAGGACGTATCCGAGGTTCGCTACGTGTCCACGATCAAGCACCCGGTCACACTGGTGATGTTTGGCATCAAATGGCGAGAAGATGTCGTCGGTGTGGTCCGCGGCCGATTACAGGAATATCTTGGCCACAAAAGTCCTGCCTCGGGTGAGAAAAATCACGAAGAAGGCGGAGTAAGTCTTTCAGCGGGACCGTGCCCCGGCCCACACGGCCAAGACCGTGACAAGTGCAGTTGAGGTCGAATATGAAATTCTGGTTGAAGGACTTTTGGCCGCCGCAGTCGCCCGAGCCCAATCTCCTCGACTACAGGTCCATCAGAGTAACATAGATGAGATGAA
Source organism: Ceratothoa steindachneri (assembly GCA_963969495.1). Lineage (NCBI taxonomy): Eukaryota > Metazoa > Arthropoda > Malacostraca > Isopoda > Cymothoidae > Ceratothoa > Ceratothoa steindachneri. The sequence goes on along the minus strand of OZ018318.1, from coordinate 180,894,773 downwards.
AATCTCCGTTAACCGCGTTTTCCCAGCATGAGGAAGGACTTCGTCCGCAACGTGGGCGCTTCCTTCAGGTCTAGCCTGGAGCGCGTGCTCGCCGCCAAGGGTGGCCACATTGATTAATATTCCAGGTTAAACACATATTTATATGTTAAAACAATAAAAACGTTTATAACTGAACCAAAACTATCAGTGTGTCGATAACGAATGTAACAGAATTTTTGAAATACCTGGTATGTTTGATTGGCAATATTTTTTTTTTCTTTCGTAAAATTACTAGTAGTGCAATCTATGTGAAACTAACGTTAATTATTTTTGTGCAAACAACCTTTTTGCACTGGTTTTAAATAGGAGGTTTAGGAAGATTTGTGGTTTATTTTTTGTTAAAGGTTTGGCAATATAAATCAATTCTTTCCAATTTCCAGGCAGTTTTTTTGCGAAGAGGATAAGAATAAGATACCTTTTCAATAGAACTTTTAATGTAACTCATTCAAGTGCCTAGAAATGGTGGATTGTAGATTCTTAGAGCTCAAAGAAAAAAAATGACAATACCCTTTAGGTAGCTTCTGAAAGAGAGTAGAACCAGTGAATATAAACTTTTCAGAGGTTTTGTTTCCTTAAATTTCTTTGAAGAGTGGTTTGTTTCTGAAGGTTCTAAGAACATAAATAACAAGGAAGGAGATATGATAGGAATTCCTTTTCAGCAGTAAATTCAATAGAGGGCAAAATCCCATTTAAACGATTAAGGTGCTAAAAATGCTCTAGGGTCTTTGGAATGATAAAAAGAATCATCTACATAACCGAGCCAAGTATTTGTTGGGTCCAAAATATCAGGTATTAGTAGTAGTGGTTCGCCAACCTGCCTATATCCAGGCGGATCCCGAATGGATAATGAAATAGAAATAAAGATCAGCATGACAATCGTCGGTGAGCCCGAGGGCACCAGGAGCCGGTTCTCTTTGGGGAGAGGTGCCAGGAAGTTGTTTTTTTTTTACACCAAACAGCGTACGGGTAGGAACCTTCCTCGGCCCGGAGCAGAGAGTCATGTTCCGCGTCAGAGTGTATGTGGATATAGATATCCATCGGCAGGATTCATTGGAACAGAGTGTGTGTTGTGCTGCGAAGACGGGAGAGGAAATAAAGCAGTGTTGTAGTTGGCTATGTGAAGTGTAATATCTACCCACACTAGTACAGGGCTGAACACAGTGCGGCCACCCATCGGTAGCCGGACCTCGACGTGCGCTGACGTTTGTGTCCGCTCTTGCCAGGATCGAACCCGATACCGCGACGTTGGCAGACCAACGCTGTACCCTCTCGGCTAGCGAGAACTGTAAAAATATCAGGTAGAAAACGCCTTTCGAAACGCTCCAAGAATAAGTAGTTAAGGGTGGCGGAGAGGACGGATCGAATTTTGGTGAAAAACAACAACAAAAATTAAACGAAAAGAAATTATGATATAAACAAAGTTGAAGTAGTTTGAAAAGTGTTTGTGTAAGGTTTGGGGGTGGGCAGACTCATTAGGAAAACTTAGTAAGGTTAATTCAACGAGAATTTTGTGAAGAGGGGAATATCATCAAAGCTAATGAGGTTTAGTTCTAGGTTGTTCGATATTTTCAGAATGAAATAGGTTGGGTTCTTAATAAGCGAGGTGGATTTGTTTCCAATTATGGAAGATATGTAGTTCACAAGAAAACCACTTGGCCAAGTTATAAGGAGGGCTATTAATAGTGGAGTTATTTTATGAGTGGAATATCGGTTTTGATTTTCCTCGGGATCTTTATACTATATACACGAATGGACTTAAATAGTGGTACCCTTAATTGTTTTAAATAAAATCCAAATTAACACATGAAAAGGAAAGTAAATTAAACACCGAGTTATTTTTTATAAACTTTAATATTAACTTGGAGAACAAAATAAAAGATAAAGATTTAGAGGAAAAATTAGAACTTTTTTACTTATCAACATATCATTCTTCTGCTTTGATACCGGCCTTTGAAAAAGTTTTGTTGCACTCGGTTTACTTATATTTTGAGGGGTTTATGTATATAATAGAAAAGTCCCGTTGAACAAACTTAAAGTTCTACTTTTCCAGCATGTGTCATTAAAACGTCTTTTCCATTGTCTGTAGTTGTGTCGAGGTGGAAGTGAAAATAATCGAGATCTCTGCTCTCCTGCGCGCGGGCCACAACAAGTCAGACATCGCCAGGCGGCTCAACGTTAGCCGGATGACCGTCCACAGAGACGCGGAGAGGCTGAAGAACGTGAAAGACCTCAAAAATCGACCTCGTTCAGGCTGGCTTCAAGTTGTCAAACGTTTGGCTGCGAGAAAAGCCTTCAAAAGTGTTCCAAAGCTCAAAGTGACTACGCTAGTGAAGAACATCTCGGTGACTACGCTCGTGAAGAACATCTCGGTGACCACGGTGTCCAGAGCAATCAAGGAGGAGGGAGACAAGAGCTTGAGGTGCGTGGAAAGACCAATGCTCACAAACCGTATGTGAAAACAACGTCGAGATCGCTGCCGTCACCTTATCAACGATTTGAAGAGTCATATGAAAATCGAATTCTCATTTTCTGAAAAAAACTATTCAGGATCGATCCGGTCATCAACAAGCAGAACGAGCACGTAGTAAGCTTCGGCCAGGACGTCTTCGATGTACGATACCTGTCCACGACCAAGCACTCGGCCTCCGCGATGATGCTGGGCGTCGTTGCTTCTAATGGAGAGAAGATGCTGCCTGTGTGGTTTGCGGTCGGTTACAGGCTCACCGCGACCGATTCCAAGGACACATTTGGCCACGAAAGTCCTGTCCTATGTAAGAAAGATAACTAAAACGGCAGACTAAGTCTTTCAGGAGGACGATGCCCAGGCTCACACGGCCAAGACCGTGCAATAGTATTTGGGGTCGAACAGGAACTTTTTGCGGTCGCGGTCGTCTGACCTCAATCCCATCGACTTCAACATGTAAGCCCATGTCGAAGGCAAGACCTGCAAGGTCCGCCAGAGCAACGTTAAAGCATAAAGGCTTTCAAAAGTTCTGAGTACTACTGAAAAATGTAAAAACAAATGTTAATGAAGTTTAGTTAAAAAATACATTATACCATTACTTGTTTATGTTATTAACGATATAATTAGAGAAAAAATTTAGCAATTCTCTTTATCAGAAATTAAATAACTGACCATGTAAGAAAACGATATTTTTTTTAAGGAATGAAAAAAGTGAAAATAAAACTCAAAACTCGCTTTTTCTGTCAAATTCCTCTTACAGTCTGCAATTTAAATAGCCAAAAACTGGCTATTTTCTCCAAAAAACTGAGCTGTCCTATTTTCTTTTTAAAAACTCACCGAGACCACGTTGACTTTGGACCCAGAGCGGGTCTTGGTGATTGGGTCAATCGTTAGAAAACAACGTGATTTATATTTTCCACACACATTCGCCACTAAAGGGGGTGGAACAGCATTGGTTAACGCACCTTTGATCCTTCTCTTTAAACTGGTGGCGATAGTAGTAGTAGTCCTTACGCCCCCTTTTAAGGGAAGAGGATCAACAGCGACCGTATGAGTGGCAGTGAGAGAGTGAACTTGCAGCGAACCAGGGCTGCTCGCATGTTGATGAGAGCTCCTAGATCGAATTTAAGTCACTTCTCAAAGCGTCGATCTGGTCTTACGGGGGAAAGGGCTAATTGGGGCTATAGCGGGAGAAGATGACTCGAGGAGGATATAGGCCGTTTCTATTACCTACCCCAAAGGAGGAGTAGGGTGGCTAACACTCCCTTTCCTAGATATTCTAATTCATCAGGCAAACCAGTGTTTCATTATGAAATATGTATATAGAAAACCCACCACAGCCATAGACTCTTTTATACACTTTTATTATAACCACCATAATAACATCAAACAAAGTGTTTTCTCCTCTATGTTTTTGCGTGCCTTTAGAATTGTCTCACCAGAATACATAGAAAAAGAAGTCGATAGAATATATAAAATAGGGATAAATTTGTGCTACTCTCTGTGCTTTCTCGACAATTATTATAAGTCAGCCAAGCGTTCCTATTAATTATCAAACTAATGCTAATATCCCTAAGTTTAAGGTCAAAAACTTATTAGTTTTACACTATAGCCATATTTTCATTAAATTACCTCGTTTACTTAGGCCTCTGGACATAAATGTTATTTTTAAGTGCGAGACTAAAATTATCTCATCCTTGTCAAAAATTCCCCCTTTTCCCGACCTGGCATTGTTTATTCGGTAGGCTGCAACAACTGCCAAAAATGTTATTATGGACAAACCGGGAAAGAACTAGATGTCCGGGTTAAGCAACATCAAGCCAATGTACTACGTAATCACAGTGAACAAACTGCGCATTTTCTACATATGTACAATCTTAACCATAGCATTGACTGGAACAATGCCAAACCAGTCATAAAATGCAGTAATTATATTTCGAGAAATATATTAGAATGTATTTCCATTAACGCGTTCCCAAATTTTAACCTTAGCCCTTGTTTGGTGCGTAAGCTTCCAACTTTTTTCTCCAATTTATGTTAATTGAATTTAGACCAAAAAGTTCTATTTTCGTTTAATCTGACCAAAGAATTTGCTCTTAGAACGTTGCCGGTTTATTTTAATGTTAATTTTCAAACGCCTAGAGAGTTTTACAGTGAGTTTTATTAAGGATTGGGGTCTTTCTTGGGCTAGAAAAAAAGAGATCATAACGACGCAGCTTTCTACTTATTGTATCATTGCTAATTTCAACTCCACTTGTTTCCAGATCTTCCTGCGACTAAGAGTAGTCTGTGATTTATCACATTGAATTGAATTACGAGACTTCCTGTTGCGTATTATGGTACCAACTGAATTTAGCGGAATTTTAAGCTATACATGTATCTTTCTGTACCCAAAGCCACTCTTATAAAAGGTTATGATGCGTTCACAAAGGTTTTGACTGATTTGTTTGTTTTTCCCAAATGATAACGATGTTGACTTTACGACTATCTTGTAAAGAATGACACATTAACTTTACATGATGTAGAAAAAACCCTCGCATTTAGCTTAGAGTTTTCTAGATATTTAAGAGCAAATGAGGATTAGTTTGAAATGAGACATTTTGCTGATGTAACCGTTCCACAACAGAATCAGTTTGACATGAAGGTCATCTCTGTATGGTGGAACTTCCAAAGAATACTGCATTTCGAGCTTGTCCCAAATGGTTGCGCCATCAAAACTAAATTTTATTGCCAGGAGTTAGACTTCGTGTACGACAAACTAAAGAAGGTGTTGCTACATAAAATATTGCTGTTTTCGTTCCGCTTTCTAAATGAGGAAGGACTTTCTGGCCAACCATATAAATATATATATATATATATATATATATATATATATATATATATATATATATATATATATTCATTCGTTTTTTTACATTTACTTGATAGGAATAATTATTGTTAAATTTAAATTATTGCAGGTTTATTAAATATTCATCATTTCAAAAATAATTTAAAAACAGCATTTCTGCGCTGAATTCAAAATCGGGCTCTGGTTCTTTTCCTGTAGGAGAGGATTTTCAGTCCCTGGAGCTTTGCTATTCAATCAAAAGGGTAAAATTATGATAAATACCTGTTAAATGGGTTTAATGGGTTATTTTTTTCTAAAAATAAATATCTTTTTCAAGTCCAGAAATGTTTTTTTATCAAAGAAAAACGTCTAATCATTGCTGCTCTGCATTAAAATGGCCCGAACTGCAAGGAGATAGTTGCTTAGGATACTACATCAAGGAGTACCATCTTCACAATCGTATGAAGAAGTCTTCTTGACACCTAAGAACTTCAAATGAATAGCGAAATCGCCGCCTGATAAGGTCTCAGTTTGAGGATTAGGTTGCCTCTAGTGCCAAGCTGTCAGAGAGCGAGGGAGGACACACTCGGTCGACCCTTTTTAATCCACGCAAACGAGGCGCAAAATCCCGAAGCTGTGATGGGCTGAGGGATTTTGAAAAGGGGTTGGGTTCTAACATCAACCTATGACAATCACGATTGCAAAGGGCTGCGAAGGAGCTTCATCTCACCAAAATAATATTTAGGGATAGGCTCCCCCTAGGTATGGAAAATAAAGAATGGATTGTCGAAGACTGGGGCTAAGTGAAATTCTGTGATGAAGCTCGCTTCCTTCTGGAAGACCCCTCGTTAGCGGGAGAAAGTGAAGCGCCTTCCCGAGTCCTGCGTCGCGCTGCGGCAATGCAGCCGGACTCTATCCACGTAGAGGAAGGGAGGGGGGGGGGGCTGCTTCTCAACAAAGGAAACCGGAGCACTAACAATTTTATCCACGAACTCAAGTTGATACCCAAACTGCTTTATCAGCTCGTTTTCCCAACACTTCAGGGCTAATTTGGGTATGATAACTTTATTTTTCTGCATGATGGCGCATTTTGTCACAAAGATAAAAATAAGCATTTAGAAAATATTGAGCTGAAAATAACATCAAACATGTGAGGACCTTAGCCCGGGATTTTGCCAGATTTGAAACTAATAGAGAATTTCTGACGATAATCAAACTTACGGTTGATAACAGATACTATCCATTTGTGAGAAATTGGTGGGAGGAGTGATAAAAAATGGAACAATATTAGTCAAGATATGATCATAAATTTGATGTCCAGCATACCAAAACGAATTGAAGCAGTCCTAAAGAACACAGGATATCATTGTAAATATTGAGTGTGCGCATCATTTTACTGTATTTATTAATAAAACAAGTTCGAACTCTATTTTTTTTTATATTTCACCTTTAAATTACGATAGAAACATATAAAAACAAAATGCAACGTTTGATTAGTTTGATGATTTTTCTTATAATAAAAACAACCGAGGACCTTAGCTAACACCTAAGGAGAGAAGTCATTTAATATATGAATACACTAGCAAAATGGGAGACTGTGAACTTCAACCTCATTCATATATCGGAATGCAAAAAGCAAAGCTAACATGAAGAAGGACTTACCATCTAAACAATGGTGCACCCCAAAACGCACACGTTGGAAAAACGTGGACCGGAACTGGACCGGAACTCACTCGAAGAAAATACGGAAATCCTAGCACATGCTTCAAACCGCCGGCAGCTCCTGATATTAGAAGTCTTATATATAAAAGAAAAACTGCCCAAATCAAATACTCAAACAAACATACAATTCTCTCTGCCTTTCTCGCGTCCTCACGCCCCAAATAATAATCCCTGACACTCTTAATCCTGTGACCATAATATATTAACCATTTGAAATGGTCTTAACCCTCATCTCAATGTACCATCGTGTGTTTTAAGAATTCCATTCCGTATAAGTATGTTCGTGCATTGGTTACCATCTTAATAATCATGTAGATAAAGCCCTGCTTCCAATTCCTTAGTTACAATCGTCCACCTTCGAAAATTATACATGTGTGTATCGAAATGCGTCAGGCCAATAAAAAATGTATTGCTTATTGAACTAGTTTCATGCCCTCGCTAGTTGCTACTTTTGTAATTAATTTTGGCGAACTTATCGACGGGTTAACTCACGACCAAGAACGGAATATAAGACAAATCAAAACACTCAAAAGAAAAAAATTAACACCATACTCGCAGTCGACTTCAAGAAAAATAAGCTACGAAGAGAATCTACTGCCCAACTATATATATATAAATATATATATATATATATATATATATATATATATATATATATATATATATATATAGATATATATATATATATATATATATATATATATATATATATATATATATATATATATATATATATATATATATATATCCATAACCCTATATTTTAAGAACGAGATTTTTTGAAGGTGTCTGAATAAGATTTTTTTCTTTTAGTTCGGTTGTCACCTAAGTAGATGACGATGAAGATGAAGATGAAGAAGAAAAGGTTGTTCAGGGTGTGAAAATAAAGAGTCTATAAAGGGGATTAAAAAAGGCGGTTAAGATTAGCAAATAAGGCCGTAGGCCACACCCCGCAGGGGTGCCTGTGTAACCAAGCTCTTCCTGTTAAGGAAGAGAACAGCGGCTTTTATATATATATATATATATATATATATATATATATGAATAACGTTACAGCCACGAGGAAAATGAAACAACCGAGAACTGCGAGGCCTTTCGACTAATGGTCTGCTCAGTCTGCTCAGTAAAGGACCATTAGTCGAAAGGCCTCGCAGTTCTCCGTTGTTTCATTTTCCTCGTGGCTGTAACGTTATTCATAAATTCCTCACGTTCCTTATTTCCGTGATTCAGTTATACATATATATATATATATATATATATATATATATATATATATATATATATATATGAAAAAAGCTCACAAAGTGCACGTAAGTCAAAGTTATGCAGATACACCCACAAAGGAAAAGTGAAAAACGATTCCGAGCGCTTTCGTCTTTAAGAATAAAGACGAAAGCGCTCGGAATCGTTTTTTTTACTTTTCCTTGGTGTATATATATACCGCATATATATATATATATATATATATATATATATATATATATATATATATATATATATATATATGCGGTAGGTAAGAGTAATGGGAAAAATTCCTTAATCCGCTAGAGTATTCTCCTAGAGTTGCTAGACCCTATCAGGATCGCCACCCAAATGACTGGGAAATTATCCATTTCCCAGAAAACGAGAATGCCAATGTTCCAACGGTTCTTCTCCCATCTATTTTTTGAATAATTGAAAAATAACGTTCAAATCAATGCGGTTAAGTCAGAGTCATAACAAGAATTCCTTAATCCACTATAAAAATCTCCTGGAGCTCTTCAAACTTCTTCAGAAGTGCCACCCATATGCCTATGCAACCATCCATCGTCACTCGTATTCTGAGAGCATTTCATCTTCACTCGTCTTCTAGGAGCATTCTAACTTCACTAGTGTTTTGGGTGCATTTAATCGTCACCCTTGTTCTGGAAGCATTCTATCGTCATTTGAGTTATGCGATAATGCCATCCACACTCGTGTTCTGAGAAAATTTCATCGTCACACTTTTTGCGCTATCAGTTCATGGTCACTCACCTTCCTCACTTTGAAAGTCCTTATGCATCGCTATCGCCAATACTGTCCCTTCCGCCTCCATACCCTCTGTTCCTCCTCTCCTCTGAGTCCTCAGGTTTGTGGTATGGGTGACCGCGCCTTCTTCGTTCACTCAATAATTGCCTAATCTTCTTTCCTCTCCATCTCTTTGCGATTTCAAGCGCAATCTGAGGAATTATTTCGTCCAAGAGCTCCTCCTCCACTGATTTCTCCTTTTTTTCTTACTTTGTCTTATCGGGTTTTTGAGTTGAGGCTTTTTAGAAATATCTTTGCCCTGAAGAAGAAGGGTTTATTTTTCAAAATGGATTCCGCATCAGCTATACTCGTATTTTGTGCTTGGCCAATTTCAGAAAAATATATAATTTTTGGTTTATGGCCGATTTCAAAGAAATATAGAGATTTATAATGCAAGGCTAAATTTTATGCTGATTTGGTAAGCTATATTATAGAAGTAAACATGGCCGTATGGGTTTCTCAATTCCATATTTGAGGCAAGAGCTCAATATTTATGCAATATTTCAATTTTATCTTATTAAAAATTGACCGTACTATTAAAATATATTTTAGGAATGGCAAAAAGGAAATCAAATTATAGTTGTATGTCCATTAAATATCGCTCACATAAATCTCCTTAACCTGGTTATTGGTCAGTCCAGTTATAACCGCATCTTTCCATTCGTAAAATTGGTTATGGACAAATATTTTTAAAAATTTATTCAAAAATAAAATATCTGATGAAGTAATTTTAAAGGATGATTCAAACTATTTTAACTTGTTTTTTTCGGATTTTTTCCATTATTTATATTTCATTCAAAATGTAGTTTTATACCATGTTTTTGTATATCGCGCGAATTAGCTGAGATCTATTTTATATAGAAATGTACTAAAAGAAATCTCTAATCTATATGACGTAGTAGTACAACGGATTCTCCAAACCTAACCCGCAAAATAAACTAATCTAATCTAATTTAATCTAACTTAAAATACCCTAAACATAAAATTGAAGGGCTAGGCTGAAGGTATTTAAGGCTCGAGCAAATTTTTACAATTTTCAATGAACACGATACAATATGATGTCATAACGATTATAGATTCCTTTGATTTTACTTCTATATAAACGAGCTTCAATCATTCAGCGAATTCGTACGATATAGAAAAAAAATTCTAGAAAATTAGTTGTAATAGGAGGACTCAGTAGTCCTTGATCTTAACCAATATTTTACCAATTCATTCTGTAAAAGATGAAGGCTAAATTAATATTTTTGATAACCTAGTGCATTGCCTTAAACTGCAACAAAACTAATCACTTAACCTAACATTCTAGTCTTTTATGGTAATTCTACAGATTAATAACACCCTTTTTGCAGAAAATTTACTTTCGATTGATTGTTATACCTGAATTGCCTGTTGTTATTTTTTCGGTGCTTAAAGCGATTGAGAGCACCGCTTTACATGGCAAACCTGCGGGACTCCTCCTTACAGGAGGAGCTTGCGCTTCATAGGCAAACCTAGCCTGTGTCATACTGCCTATCCGGCTCTGGCAACGGATTTTGGTAAAAAAAAATTAAAAGGTTTCCAGTACATATCTCCTAATATATGTATATATTATGCTAACACTATATTTTAGGAAGGAAAATTTTTGAGCAGTTCGATTTTTTTTTTCTAGTTCAAGGTGGCTGTATGATATT
>OZ018318.1:180869731-180883799 GCA_963969495.1 Ceratothoa steindachneri | reverse complement strand
CCATTTTAATCTTTAGCCCGATCCATTTTACATTATAATTTAAGTGTCGTTTTGTTGTAGTTGCGGGTTTTTTTAATTTTTTTTTTAATACAATGAAACTTTTTGAAATTAAAATTCATTATGTGATATTCCGGGTTTTTCTTTTTTTTGAAACAAAGGGAATTTCTAAAAAGAAGAGGTTCAGAAATATATACATAAATTGTTGAAATTAAGGAGAGATTTTTTTTCTAAGAAATTTAAAAACAAAGAAAAGATTTCATCCTCTCCCTCAACTACTATTTTTAACAAAAAAGTCAGTTTATGTTTAAAATTTTCTTTAATGAATTCAATCGTTTACAAAAATATCGTTGGATATGTTTTTTGCCTAATATTGAAAGGAAAAAAACAAACTATCCTCCTATAAAAATATTCACAGGGAAACAATGTTTTTACATTTCGCAACAGATTTGACGTAGAGTTCACTAATAAAAGAACAGGAGGAGCAGCTTCGCCATTCCTCTATAGAGGAGGAGCTTGCGCGTTGCATGTGGACTTCGATCTGTGGCCGACGGCTTATCCGCCTCTGGCAACGGCTTTGGTCTTAAATTTTTCTTTTACAGATTTCCACTTAATATCACCTAATAATTTACTTTGGGTTTGTGGGGTTTTTTTTACATCGATACTTATTTTCTAGGTCCAGAGGAGAGAAAAGAAACTATTATCGAGATTGTTTTGAAATACGAAAAAAAAAACAATCTTCATGACTCTACCTCCCCGCCGCCTCATTCTCATCTAAATTTGCTCGAATAGTTTCACTTTGCTTTACTTTTTTCTAGAAGTGACTACGATAGAACCTTCGAATATACAAACCAGGTCTGCTGACCAAAAGTCGCGTGCTCTCAGTTATTCTGATTTATGACCTTACAACCTTCAAAGCATTCAATAATTCCAGGACTAACCTTAAGAGGACCTTGACAATTATATCATTCGAAAGAGAATGTAAAATAACATGAAAGTTTCAAGTTTCGTTAGAATCGGCCAAATAGTTATGATGTTATTACCAAAACAAAATAATCCCTGGGCTAACCTTGCGACGACTCTGGCAATTTTATCATTCGAAAGACAATATAAAACAACATACAGGGTTTCAAATTTCCTTAGACGGGCCGAATAGTTATTATGTTATTAATAACTAATAACTTAGTCGGCACCAAGCTTACCTGTACAGAATTATCACTGCTATTAGAAGTGGTGTAATTGACGATGATCTCCTACATATGAAACCAGGGCCAATATTTCATGCAAGATGGCTCACCACTGCCTGCAGAATATGTCGATTTTATGTAGCAACAGATAAACTTAATAATGACTTGTATGTCCTCACATAATTTGTCGTGTGCCAATATAGGTCCATCCGGTTTCACAGCCAATTCTCTCCAAAATGCTCAGATGAATCTAAACATCTCCTGGAGCAGATAAATCTTCTACAAATACTCCAACCTGCCAGTCATGCCATAGCATGGCAAACAATTCAAAGGAATTCCTACTGGGCCCATCTTGAGAACGTCCTTTTATCAATGCTCACAGACGTTGATCAGAAGAACAGGAAATTAGCTCTTGACAGAATCAAGAAGATTCGAGAAGTAATTGTGTATAAGGAAGAAATACGTGATTTCAGGCCACCAAAATAGATAAAACTGCTAAGAACCTAACAGATCTACTTCCTCCTGAAGTGGAGTGCAGGCTTGAGCTATCACCTGCAAAATATTGTTAAAAAGCCATTCTCTATTGACATTTCATGCCATTCTCAAGGTGTGGAGCGGCATGTGCCAAACGTGACGGAAGCTTCTGGCGAAGTTTATGGAAAAGGAGCAAGAGATGGTTTCATTCGGGCGTGACTAAAATCCCGTACCTTCATGCCATTGTTTGAGACAAAGCATGAATTTAATGTATCAATTGACAAATAATATTTATCAATTAGATAATAAAAGCAACATTTTAAACTCAATTCTAATGTATTTAGAAGCGCTTATAACAACATACCAACAACTCTAATCGTGTATATCTTTCTAGCTTGAAAGTTCTAAAAAAAAAAATTGAGCTCAAAAAAGAGGGTGCTCCAAATATTTCTAAAAAAAATACTTTTTTCCACCTTTAAAATATGTGTACTCAAGTGTACAAAACGTGAAATGTGCATGTTGATTTGCTGAAATTTCTTTATCGATGCTATTGCCTACTGTGCAGCGGGTATCACCCACTATGCGGATCACCTCGCGTCACTGACGGTTGCGATCTAGCTGCCCGCATTCTAGGATGCTGGTGCGGAGGAGTGTGGTGCGTTGACGTGTGCTTCGGCTGTAGTGGTTGTTGTATATAGAAATTAATCTTTCTGTATGTATGGATAATGGGAAGTGTTTAATGCATGTATGTGTACTACGTGGTGTGTACATGTTTCGTGCTGTGTTTATGGTACCCATGCGTGTGCTTCATTGGTTTTCTATGTGTAGGGTTGGTGTTTTTGGAGGTATGAGATTATGTATGCATTCGTGGAGATTTGTCTTCTGAATTCCTCCCAGTTTGTGTTTGTTAAGATGAGAGTTGGAGGCATAAGAGAATGTGTTCTTAAAGTACGTGGGGCCCTTAGGCTCTTTATGTGTGGGAACGTGTAACGTGATCTTTGCGAAAGACAATGTCGGGAGACCTGTTTCCTCAACGGTGGCTAAAGAATGTGAGAAAGATCGGACCTCTGTGGAAGCAGTGAAATCGCCTCATGGCACAGATCTGATACCTACCCGCATCATTTGTGGTGATGGAAATTAGTGTATGGTGGTGGGCATTCAGGTACCCCCCAAAAAGAAGAGTGCAAGGTTATGGTTTGATAGAGCCCGGAGAGGGACGTCTATGTGTAGTTGTTGTCGTGGTGGACAGTAGTGTGTGGGCGCTAGAATTGGGCCAGTTTTGTTTCAGCATAGAAAAGAGTCTTCTTGCGTGTTTATGAGTGTATACCATAACATTGGGGAGTTGGGGGTGCATGCGCAATATATAACCATAAGTCTTAATCTTAAGTCATAGAAGATAATGTTATTTAGTCTCTGCCTCTCAATTGTTGGGGTACTACCTGCTCGTGGTCTCGCTGCCTTTAACTGAAGGTATGTCCAACGACCGAGTGCCAGGCGGTATAACTCGGCCAACCCCACTGCCTTGTGGGAGCCCTTGGAAGGGCCAAGGCTTCAAAAGTAAACCTAGAGATCAAATCATGCTCGGTGCTCGTGCATTAGGCGATAGTCCAAGGAGGGACCTTTTTTCGACAGAGCACTGCAACTTAAACCTGCTCCAGTAGTCCTGGGTCATTTCCTTGCCACTGGACTCAGAAGGGGAAAGTGAAGATGCTGGACTAAAGAATGCACACTTACTTTCCACCTTAAACATCATCGTGCAAGTTATCACTCCATGCACACATTCGTGCAATACCCTATCCGCAATGCCGTGCCAGATGACACTAACAAATACAAGGACCCCATATATGCGATGTCTGTGGAAGAGGCTGTGCCAACCTTCGCAGACTCTGCAGCCATCAACGATCTCACCAAAGACGATAATCATCAACCAAACATCATCAAAATCATCGATGTATGGAGTGACGTGGTCATCGGCAACGATGAACAATATTAAGCAAGTAAGTAAGCATACCATAACATAATTTGACGGGTGACAAAAGCCACAGGGGCATATCAAAGGTCATCCACATACGTCAAAACCCACCACAAAATGAATCCATAGGATTGGCAGATCATGCATCTACAATATACAATTTAAATCATCCACAGGAATGTGTCGAAAACAAAAGGCGTCACCATGAAGCCTCATCAAAATCCACTCACCCATAATATACAATATTAAAAAGTTGCATCCACAGGAATGAATCCAGAACCCCCACATCAAAGTTAACTCTCCGTCCCCATATAATCATCTAATCTGCGTTTGAAAACATTCAAGTTTGGACTGCCTATTGTCTGAGACGGAGAACTATTCCAGTAATCTAACATCCAACCTGCACCTCTGTTTTTTTTATTTTTAAGTGGTGACCCCTAGTCTTATTATAACCTTCGCACTCAAATAACTTGGTAAAATCCAACTTATCCATCCCAGAACAGATTTTATAAAACTCAATCATATCTCCCCTCACACATCTTATCTCAAATGAGAACATATTTAGTACCCTCAGTCTATCTTCATATTCAAGGTGCTTCAGGAAAGGTATTATTTTTGTTGCCTTCCTTTGTACTGCCTCTAGAAGGTTGATATCATGTCTAAAATGTGGTGACAATGCTTGTATACAGTACTCTAAATGTGGCCTAACATAGGAGTTGTAGAGTTTAAGGATAAACTTTTTACTTTTGTAGCTAACATTCCTCTTAATGTATCCTAGCAGCCTATGTTCTCTATTTTCTGCCCCAATGCACTGCTTTAAAGACTTCAGTGACACTACTACGCCTAAGTCCTTCTCATCCTCAACTAAATTCAGCCAATGTCCATCCATTCCATAGCAAAATTCCCTATTATCCCTTATCATGTTAATAACTTTGCATTTGTTGAGGCTAAAAGTCATCGGCCACTTCTGAGCCTAAGCTAATAACTTATTTGGGTCACTCTGAACTTCAAAGCTATCTTCAACTTCTTTGACTACAGCTTCTAATTTAATGTCATCAGCAAAAATTGACACTTTGCTATTTACAGCCTCCCCAAGATCATTTATATAAACTATGAAAAATAATGGGCCAAGAAATGATCCCTGAGGTACGCCACTGATGACGTCCCTCCACTGGGACCTCACCCTATTCATTACCACTCTATGTCTCCTATCTTTCAACCATCTAATTTAAAACTTTCCCACATATCCCATGTATTTTTAATTTGTTAACTAGTTGCTTGTGTGAATCTTTATCAAAAGCTTTGCAAAAATCTAAGTAAATTACATCAACATTCTCTCCCTTATGTGATTCTTTAGTTACATAATCCATAAAATTCCTTAAATTTGTAAAACACGATGCCTTACTAAACCCATACTGGGCATCATTTATTAACCTATCACTCTCTACAGACTAGATGGTCGGAAAATACCTTCTCAACTATCTTCTCAAGATGATAAGCTTACCGGTCTAAAGTTATTCGAGTCCTCTTTACTTCCCTTCTTAAAATTGGCACTACATTCGTTAATTTTCAATCATTACGTATTTCTCCAAACTCTAGCGATCTAGTATATATCTTCTCAAGAGCTACATCAATACTATCTACACCTTCTTTGAGTAACCTAGAATGAATGTTGTTTGGGCTAGACGCCTTACTAGTATTTAACTCCAATATGAGCCCATTAGTTATTTACCTGTTGACGTTAATTGTATTTAACACTACTTCCCTTGACCTATAATAATTTAAATTGTCAAAAGTACTTTCTCTCTGTAATCTATGGTATGCCCTTTTCTTCTCATAAATTTTCCTAGCTATCTTATGGGTCTACCACAATGGCTTCCTACATTTCTTCCTAATAGCATTCATTTTAATACACTGCTCCTGGACTATGTTTAATATAGTCTTACATGTGTCACACATCTCATAAGTATTTTTTCCACTAAATTCTATATCCTACCTGATCTGATTTAGCAAGTTGCGTAATTTATCGTAATCGCCCCTATAAAATTTGGAGTTTTTCGATGTTTTACCTTTCACTATTCCCTGGTTAAAACGAACCATCTTATGATCACTATTTCCCAATGCTTCCCCGACAGTCAATTCCTGAAGGAATCAAGTGATCATCATTTGAAAGAACCAGATCCAAGATATTGGCAGCTCTTGTTGGCTTATTAGCAAATTGAGTAATAAAAAATATCTTCAAAGTATTCTATAAGCTTACAACTTTCTTTATCCCTTTCTATCATATTTTCCCAGTCCGCAGAATTTAAATTAAAGTCACCAAGCATAACTGTATCTACTTCACATCCTTTACCTATTTCCCTGATCATTAAATCATCAATACCATGTGTGTCTAGGTGGTCTTTAAAAGGGTCTCGAGTGCATTATCCTATTTTTACTGCCCCTAATATCTATCCACAGTGACTCAATTTCTTCTTACTTTATAGAATTATTTAGATTTGAAGAAATGCTATTTCTGATATAAATAATCAACCCACCACCAGTCCTATCTCTCCTTTAACTAATGTACATATCATAACCCTGTAGTTCATATTCACTCATATTGTCATTAAATTTATTTTCATTAACCTATGATTCTATTACACATATTATATCTATATTTTCATCAATAATATGTAAATAACTCATCCTTATTTCTAAGACTACGAACATTGGTATAAAGACAACTCAGCCCTCATATCCCTGAAGCACTTCTTTTAACTTATATACCTTCCACTCTATCTCCCCTGCATCTCTTTCCTTTCCTTGCCCCACCCTGTACTCTTGTATTTCCCTGACCACTATCAGTAACAATTTTCCCGCTTGTAAAACTTAATGACACTATCTAACTCCTGCCACAACACGTCAACCCCAGCTCCGCTTATATGGAGTCCATCCAATGTATACAATGCCCCGAAAAGCCTTTCCATACATGTACAAACACTAATCCCGACTCCTCACGCAGGCGCCTTTCACGTACTCATTCAGCCCGATTGCACGAGACAACTATTTCATCCCCACATCCAATCTCGGAAGCACACCTGAAACAACGCCTTTCACTCTACTTTCACTCATCTTTTCAACTAACCTGGGGTAGGGGCAGTGGAAGAGGGAGTCAATGCAGTGAAGGGGGTGAGGACAGTGTAAAGATGGGTGGGGACTATGGAAAGATTGGTGGGTGCAGAGGGGGAGGCCGAATCCTAGGCTGATGAAGGGGCCTGGGGAGTCGGGATGGCAGGGTAGGAAGCAGGGAAAGTGGTGATGATGGTTGAAGAGCTAGATAAATGGTGGTAAGTAGTGGATTCGTGCACCTTGGTGTGGGGAGAAGTGGTGTTTTTGCGTTCGTGCATTGGGGCGAACACCGTCGTCCAGGGAAGACGATCTGCCCTAGTCCGTTAGCAGCATATAGCTGGTTTCGGACGGTTGCGTAGAGGAGGCGTTGGTCGCCCCGCTCATGTAATTTGTCACCGTAGAAAGCATGGTAACTAGTTGAATCTTGGGCTTAATCTGTGTTGGTGGTGTGTGTGTCTTGGTACGGAGGCTTGGGTGGCCCCTGGTGGGCCAGCAGCAACGCCGTATGTTCTTTTGAGGGTGAAAGGGGCGAGGGGGACTGTGTGGGCAGGGGTGGTAGTGAGGGTAGGTGAGAAGAATTGAGTCATCCTTGGCACCGCAACGACGGCCGCGCGCGCGCTCGTATAAGGTATGGGTACCTTATGCTTACCGCAACGTAACCACCGCCGCAGTGGTAGTTGTGCAGTCAGTATAAAAGTGACCTTTTACACTGCATTTTGATCAGAAGCGGTCTGTTTGGTATATGGTTGTTTGGTGGCCTGTCTTCTAGTATCGAAGACACTTGTGTATTCTGGTGATATGTTGTGTTTCGATGTGTTGTGCGTATGTGAGTGTGCCGAGAACCTTGATACTTTGGTCTCATGCCTGAGTTCAGTAAGGAGTTCCTTGGTAGTGATTCCAGCAGGAGGGCTGGTCCTCTTAATATGTATTTGATAGCGTTTGATAATTTTCTGGCTGTTTGCTGTGGTGGTGTTTCTCAGCTAGTAAGATTTTTGCGCGTGTGTAGAGCATCAGGGCATCCCTAGATGACCCGAAAACGAGTGTCTGACTCTATTGTGTCTGTGATGTTGGTGATGGTGGTCCCGAGTGTGTTGGAGAGTTTGAGTATTTCGGCACGTGGTAAGGTGCATTGTCTCTCCGGTAGGTGCTGTAGACTTAAGGTAGTTACACCACCCATACGCGTTTACTGGAGTGTGTATTGAGGAGAGAAAAGAGGTTACTTTTATTTGTGGATGAGAAAAGCGCCCAACCCCGTCGCTGACTGCCCCTATAAACTACAATTCCGAATGAATGATGAATGTATCAGTATGGGAGTGGATGGGATCTTCTAGAGATGTGAATATCGTGGTGGATTTGATGGATGAAGGCCGAATCAACTACCTCCATCCGGGCTTGCCGCCACCTCACGGGCTTGTTTCTCAGAGTTGCGTCCAGCATACACAGAAATGGTTGTAAGTCCCTCTGTGACACTGACCGGACCCACAGGATAGGGTGTTTACCCGCCCCGACGTTCGTAACTCCGTTCCATCCCAGGGTGCCTCTGACTTCGGGCTCCGCAGTGGGCTGGACCACAATCCTCCTCTCTCGAAGCCTATAATTATACCTTTTTCAAAATTACAGCATAGTTGTAACGAGGAGTATATGCGGAGTCTTCATTCAGGAGGCGGAAAAGCGAAGCTTGATCCTGCGGGCCTATTTGATTCTTCTCAATGCCAGCTAATTAAGCTAAAATGTCCTGAGTTTGCCAGGTGTCGGTATCATGGGGTTGTCATTGTGTTGTATCATGGGACTATCAATTTCTGACTGATATTGTTTCCGCATACTGTACATGTTACTAAAGTCTACTAGATACATAGGAAATATCACGAGACCTTACTACCTACCCTCTTTACTTCTTATTCTGGGCTATGTGTGCAAAAGGAGGAAATGTATTCAATGATACGAGACCCCTGAGGCAACAGCGCATCATAAATGAATGTGCTCAAATGGACGGGATTCTGGACTTAACGCATCGGGTTCATCGGGTGAATCTCGCAAACCACATCGAACTTTGCTTCACAAATGGTGGAAATCACATTCAATATGTTATTTATTAATATTTCAATTAAATAAAATGTAATTAAAAAAAATTATTGAACATATGCATTTTGCTTGTGTCCAGACTTTAGGGACCCTGTAGTTTCTATTTATCTTTTATGTAATTACAGCCTAAATCTGCAATGCTGCTCCGTTTCTATCATCACAGGTTTGCGTTTGAAATTGAGGATGTCGATCGAGGTTTCTTAGTTATGTTTTGATATGTAGTATTAAAAAAAATTACTATATTTCTTTAATCAGGCATTTTTATTCTATATCAAATGAAAAAAAATATGGGAATATGAACTAAACGTATGAAACTATCGCATTTAAATTATTAAAGCAGATTTAAACTACAGAAATTGAAAATATATATGAAAGAGGAATTACAACCATTGATGAATTGTTCACTTTTTTAAAAGTTTTCGTTTGGATTTTACATTGTAATATATCTCTTGATACACCAGCAATAGTCCTCAAGCATGTCCCAGTTTAGTTTTTGCTGGCCTGTCGTGTTGTTTATAAATTGCTTGTCAGCTATGCTGACCCATAGAAACAAAAAACAAGGGTGTTTGGTGTATCCATCTTGTAAAACCTGCACAATGTATATAACAAATAAAAAAAACCTTTGACCTGATTTTAAAAAATCAGTTATATTTTTAATTCAGCAAAATTGATAAAAGTAAAGGTAAAAAAAAGCTCGCAGAAATGACTCAGACCTGTTATTTTTTCAACTTTATTTTCAAAAGAGGAACCTCGCTCTTAAACCACGTTTGAAAACATGTTTTTAGTTCTCTACTTTCGAAGTTTTTAACTCCCCCTCCCCCTCCCCCGCCCCCTACGGCGTTACGTTCGTTTCGACACTCTTTGAAACAAGATTGCTCCATTGATGGCACTCATTGCAGTGAGATTCCCCCATTAGTGGCATTCTTTGGAGCGCGTGTTCTCCCATTAGTGGCAATCTTGGTAGGGAGAAGCCGCATTAGTGACACCATTTGGAGCTAGATCCCCCACTAGTGGCAATCTTTGGAGCGATATTCACCCATTATAGGCACCATTTGATGTGCGTGTTCCCCAATTAGTGTCACTCTTTTAATTAAAATACCCCATTATTGGCACTGTATGGAGCGAGATGCCCCCACTAGTGGCACTCTCTGGGCGAGATTCCTCTATTAATGACACTTTTTTGAGCCGGATAACCCAATCATTGGCACTCTTTGTATAAAGATTACCCCATTAGTGTCACTTTCTGGAGCGCAATTTTCCCCATTAGTGGCACTCTTCGTATCAAGAATCCCCCATTAGTGGCACTATTTGTAGCAAGATTTCTCCATTAGAGGTCCTCTTGGGAGCGAAGTGTTCCACATTAGTAGCACTCTTCGGAGGAAGATGGCCCATTAGTGGCACTCTTTTGAGCAAGACGGCCCATTAATGGCACTCTTTGGAGGGAGTTTCTCTCATTAATCCGTTCTCCATTAATGGGGTTTTCAACCCTATCTCACCATTTCATCCGTCGTGTTCGCAACCCCCAAGAGGGGTACATTTAGATCGTTACACCTAACATCTAGAGGAGCGTCTACACCTCGCCACGCCAGTTTCCCTGTCTGTCTCGAACTAGATTGAGACTACCTAGGCTTTACTAAATCTACATATACCAATTTTTACCCTTTACAAGCCCCCTCTCGCCTATTTACCTTGAATGCGGCTATTTTCGCAGGCTAGTCGCCGACCAGCTTTTGTGCACTCGTCCCTGGTCGGGGACGGGATGGAGATGGGGCTGTTTTTCCCCACCCATTGGCTACGGTTGGGAGTTAACATGCCTGCATCTTTCCACCCTTTTCTTCTACTCTCCCTCTCTTATCTTTCTTTTCCTTACATATCCTTTTATGCAGTCGCAAGGAGATGTCAGGAGTCATTTGGAGGCTTGTATCTCATCCTGGCCCCCAAACTCCAGCAGTTACCCCCCCCCCCATCGCCCTACCCCGACACCAATAACTGCATGGTGATCTGCAACTATATCTTCCACACATTTTCACTTCATCTCTCTTCGCCACTTCCTTTACGGATCTTTCCTTAATACAACTTCCTGATTGGTACGACCTCGTTGCTATTGCGCATTCTTCGACGCAGAATTAAAACGAATTAAGAAAAACCTATTAACAACGATTTACCACTAATAATTATAGAGAAAACAATATCTAGAATAATATATAAATTATACAAAGGACAACAGAATAAAACTAAAATAAAAAAAGGCCTCCGAAGAAATTCAATTTTATTTCGAAACACATTTCCGGACAAAATTGAAAGCCGAAGAAAAATCAATAATAAATATTATAAAACAACACCGTCCATAAAAATCACAATACAAAAATATTAGTCTAATGTCACTATAAAAGCACCAAACACTTCCAAATCCTCCTCAAGACCAAGACATTTAAATCACAATCATACGGTATACCAATTTAACCTCCTTGTGACAACTGGACGTCGTCATATATCGGGTATACCACTAAAAACTAGAGCACAACAGCACCGATTCAAACCAAGCAAAATTAGCCAACAATTTAAAAATGTTCACAGATAAACTAAAGTTAAAGACATATTTGAATACCTCAAAATTAGTTATAAATCGACTAATGAACAAGTCCTAAAATTAGCAGAAGCTATTCTAATTATTAATTAGACAACTAAACTTAAACACCAAATATGCTGAATTCCGTGAAAGCTTACACATATTATGATGGTATTCCTAACCATAATACGCATATAAAATACCATTAAATGAAAACCATAGTGCTACACCAGTAAATACCCCATATAAATTAATTATCTTTACTTTGAAAATGTTTATATGTTAAATAAAGAAACGTCAAATAGTAAATATGGATAATTAGAATATATTAAAAGGATATTCTTTGTTTTCATCAAGATTCATTTTAAAAATATTGACATCGGATCCCAAATTGCCCTTTCGCAGTCTCGAGACTTAATCGATAAAAGCTATAAAATCTAAAGCTGATATCAACTTTCTTAAATAATAATAATAATGATGATAATAATAATATAATAATAATAATAAAATAATAATCATAATAAAATAATAATAATGTAAATATATAATGTGTCTTATAGGGGGGGGGCCATTGCCCTAGGAGGAGGTTGAAGCACCCCCACTAGGGATTTCACCCCTCTCAAAAATGCAATCAACCAATTCGTTCTTCCTTTAACATCAATGGTGTCAGTTGATCGTCGTACAAGTATAATAAATTTGTATAAAGTCTAACAGCTGCCCTATTCATTTCTTCATTCTGGATCTGATTTTATGGCGCGTTCAAGTTTGTACTTATGATTGTCAGCGCTCTTATGTACGAACTTGCTTCTTCCATCTGCCCTTTTCCTCATTTATTCAACTGAGTAAACTTGCTCTCGTTAGTTAAGTCATCCCCTTTATTTCTCCTTTGAAAATTCCCCTTTTTACCTGGGGCGAAGCGCCATGTCAAGGCCTTGCTTTTTTTCAAGAGGAGTAAAGTTCAATTGTACGCATTTAGAGCCATGAAATGACCCGTATGACCATGGGACATAGGGTTATTCCCCATGGAGTTTTCAAATCTGCCATCGAATTTGGCGCTGAGTGGCGCCATCTAGTGGCAGAAGCCTCATTTATCCATTAAAAGGCACTTGTATTTGAACCATTGGAAACCATCAATGTAATAACCATTTATCTTCTTATCACAAAACACCGCAGGTCATTGAGGGGACTTCCCCTCTTGTTTTCTCCGCTCACAGCCATGGACTCTGGTAAGTATTATTTTAAAGGGCTTGACGCCCTCTATCCTTCCTTGGTCCATCCAGGTATAGGAAAGCATAGGGAGCTAAAGGAACAAGAACAAGAATAAAGAAAAAGAAGAAAGAAGAAAGAAGAAGAAAAGAAAGAAGAAGAAGAAGAAGAAGAGGGGAAGAAATAAGAAAGAAGAAGGAGAAGAAGAATAAGAAAAGAAAGAAGAAAGAAGAACTACAGAACTACAGAATCTAGGACCAGCAAAGACCCTAAGGTCCGCTCGAGGCTAGTCCGCTACACTAAATCAAAAACTACGATACACCCTTATCTACGAGTGTATCTCTAACATGCTATTTTTTTTTTTATTTATTTTTTTTTAATACTATCTACTGTACACACTTATCTACATGTGTACATTATCGTGCAATTTTAACTAATCAAACTAGGTAGGGGTCGGGGGAGATAGAAAGTTTTCCTTCTCATCTTCCGCAGCCACTCGACTGCTAGTGGTGAAAAGCTAATTTAGGGATAGAGACTACTTATAGGATAGGCGGAAAAGAAATGGGACATCTAAGCTACACATGCAGAGAATCGCCGGCATCATTTTTAGTCATCATAATTTCATATCCTTAAACCTCCGCTCCAAACTCTCTCTCTCTGCAAGGACGTTTAAATTCACAGTGCTCAACTACGTTATATTTAAACTATTCAAATGCACGTCGAGACGATTTTTGAACATATTAACCGAAGTGCTATCTACTACGTGGGTGGGCAGCCGATTCCAATTTTGAGTAACTTTAAATGTAAAATAGTTTTGGGCTATACTAGTGTTAAAACGCTTGTTCACTAATTTTAACCCGTGCTGACGAGTATTTCCCCTATGATCCAGTTCGAACAGATTGCGAAAGTCAACGTTTGAGAAACCCTTTAGTATTTTAAATACTTCTATTAGCTGGCCACGTAATCTTCTGCGTTCTAGCGATGGCAAATCTAAAGCCCTGAGCCTTTCCTCGTATGATCTATTCCTCAGCTCTGGAATTAATTTCGTAGCCCTACGCTGCACTCTTTCTAATTGCGCGATATCTTTCATTAAATATAGAGCCCAAAATTGAACAGCGTATTCGAGAAGTGGCCGCACAAGGGATTTATATAAAGGTAAAATTACATCCTTAGATTTGAAGGTGAAATTACGTGCGATATAACCCAAAACGCGATTTGCTTCTTTACACGCATCCGCGCATTGCTTCGAGAATTTAAAATCGTCTGAGACTAATACTCCCAAGTCTTTTTCTAATTTAACCGCGTCGAGGACTTGGCCTTTCATGGTATATTCTACTCTTAAATTATGGCAACCCAAGTGCATTACCTTGCATTTGCTTAAATTAAATTCCATTTGCCACTTGTCCGCCCAATTGGCAATCGAGTTTAGGTCCCCCTGCAATTTATCGACATCCGATCTTACATAGGCAC